>CAJVPP010002381.1:0-15073 GCA_910592005.1 Funneliformis mosseae
GGTATCACAATTATATGACGAAAATTTTTTAAATCGCATTTATAAAGGTGTCCGAAAACTTTTGACCACCCTCTGTAGTATTTGAGATAAATTATTTAAATTTCTGTTAAATTTATTATATATCTTATATCTTCTAATTATTTTATTCTTCATATTATTCAAGAAATGTGAATCAAGTTACATCTGTGTAGATCTATTTTATAGTTCAAATAAAAGAAGAATTCACATACGTCTATATGATCTTAAGTCAGATTCAGAGCATGAATTTATTCCTATTATAAGCCAAAATCACATACAATTCATATGTGAATCTAATCCATTTTAATTTATCACATATTTAAGTTCTGTATCAAAAAAATATTATGGTACTTCTCACTAGTTAGGAAAAACAGTAAAGTTAGAAGATCTTTAATATGCAACATATTCTCATTTTATTGAAAAATCTCGTGAACTTGAGCAATCTATTAAAGAAGCAGAAAAAATTATACAGATAATAAAAAATAATTCTAATGATAATGAATAACTTTTAAAATAGTTTTTTTTTCTATTGAATTTATCAATAAACTTTATCATATATTATTATAGCTTTGATTAAACTTAGTTTATACACTTTATTTAAAATAAAATTTCTATTTAAAGTTCTGTAATATATAAAATAATAAATTTTAAGATTTATATATACTTTATATTAAAATTTTGATATTAATGTCAAAGACAAAGGTTTATATATGCATCACACTGATATTCAAGGTCCTATTAATACTATATAAAAAAAGTAAATAACTCAAAATATATTGACTATACTTTTATAAAAATTCATATTCAAATAATTTTAAATCTGCTGAATAACTTTTAAATAATAAAGAAAGATTTACTTTGATTAAAGTATTTAAAATACATTCTGAATTTATTTAACTATAATTTTATTTCAAATTTTTATTAGAAAAAAAATTATAAAAAATATATTTATAAAAATAACTTTATTATTATTAGTTAAAAATATTTAAAAACCTTATAAATAGCAAAAGTTATATAAAGTTTTAGTAGTAGAAAGAAAATATATTGACCAATTTTTATTAAAATAAAAAAATAAATTTTTTTTATGTAGTATAATGATTTTCTTAAAAATATTTGTTTCTTATCTAATTATTTTTATTACATAATATAAATCATCTAATTTAAAAATTATAAAAATAGATCATCTTAACATTAAAATTCAAATTTTGTTTATCATAATATGCAAAATTAAAAATTATTCTCAAAGCCTCTTTTTCCTAATAAACCTTTCATATTAAGTATTATATAATAAAATCAATAATTATCTATTATACTGAATAATTCATTATATTATATTATATAATTTATTATAATTTTTATAATAAAAGTCTGATCAATTAAGATGTTAAATTCATTATATAAAATATTAACTGCATATATGAATAATAAATGAATTATAAAATACAAAACTGATCTTTATTTTAAATATTTACTGATTACTTATATTATTTATTTGAAATCAATAAAATAAATAAAAAAGATAACTAAAATCTGTTATTATTATATATAAATAATTATTTATGATAATTAGCTAAGGTTTATTATTTTTTTAATTTAATTTATATTTTTTAATTTTTTAATATATTTTATATTAATATATTTTTTTTCTTTAATTAAAAATCTTTTTTATATTATATTTAATTTTAATATTACAAGTTTATTTCAAAACTAATAAAAATTAAATATAATAATTTATAATATTATGATTAATTATATTTTGTAAATACTTTCAATATAAAGTTAATTAAATATTATTTATAATATAAAAATTAATATAAAATTAAATGTTAAAAAAGTATTTGTAATAAAAATAAAAAAAAATTGAAAGATATTGATATCTGCAACTAATAGTAATAAAAATAATAATTTTAAAATAAATGATGATGAATAATTAATGATAAAAATAAAAGTAATAGATATTAGGAAATTAAAGAAATAATTTTATATTTTATATAATTGTTATTATTTTATTATTATTAAAGTTTTAACAGTTTAGATTAATCTAAAGATTTTTTAGTTTAGATCATTTCAAATCAGTTTCAGATTATATAAAAATTAATTAGAAAGTTCAATTTAATTAAATGTAAAAAAGTTCTAAAAAGTTTGTAAAAATATAGTGAATCTTTTAGAAAATTACAATTTTTTGTGATTTCTCTTCAAATTTTATAAAAAAATTGTAATTTTTTATAATTTCTTTTCAAATTTTGCAAAAAAATGAAAAAATCTTAAAGTACTCTTTAAATTTCATATTTTTTTTGTAAAATTTGAAGAGAAATTCGTAATCTTTGTAAAATTTAAAGAAAAATTTGTAATCTTTTATAAAATTTGAAAAGAAATTTGCAATCTTTTGCAATTTTTTAAGAGTTTTATATATAAATAGCAAATTATTTTCAAAATTCACATTTAATTAAATTATAATTTAGATTAACCTTAAAATTCCAGTTCAGTTTAGATTTTTACCAATTTGCAGTTCAGTTTAAATTCAGATTGACTTTTAATCTAAACTGAACTAAACTATTCTAAGCTTTAATTATTATTTTTTTCATATTTTTTGAATAATAGTAATAATAAAAATAATGATATTTATAAATATTTAGAATATTAAAGGTATAATTTTAGAGAATTTTAAGAGAAAATAGAATTATTTTTAAATTTGATTATTATATTATTATTTTAAAATGATAATAATAATAAAATTGATAATAATAATAAATATTTAAATATTTAAAAATTGATTTCAAGGAATTTTGAAAAAGAGTGCTATTTTAATTATTAATTTAATTATTTTTTTTATATATTTATTTTTTTTTCTTTTTACAGATTTTATTTTAACTTTTAATATTATTAATGTAAATTTTTTCAGATTATAATAATTAGTAATAATATTTAAGTAGTATATCTTTTATAGTTTATATAGTAATTCAATGATCAATAAGTTAATTATTAATTTTATTATATACTATAAAGTATATTTATATTTTAATAAGATAATAGTTCTATTATATATTATAAAATATATTCAAATCTACAATAAATTAAATGTATAAACTGCTAAGTATATTCAAGCCTATATTAAATTAAATAAATTATTCTATTATATTGTTAAATATATATTATTAATTAGTTAGAATCAAATATTTATTACATTTTTTAAAAAGATTCATATAGATATTTTAAGTAAATCAAAAGTTTATTGATAAATAAATAAAACAAAAAATAATAAAATAAGAAAATAAAGAAAGGAAAATAATTAAAGTAAATAGTAAAATTAGAGATTGTATACAACTTTTAAGGTAAACTGATTAATTTGTATCTAGCAATTAATAGTTACTTTTTTTATGATAAACTTAGTTCTTTATATATATATTTAATATTATTTATAATAACATATTAAATAAATTAAATATATTAACTTTATTAATTATATTGAATATATTAAATAAATTAAATATATTAACTTTATTAATTATATTGAATATATTAAATATATTTAATATTTTTAATATTTTTAACATTTAGTATTACATCATATTTGCAAATTATATAATTATTATTTTATAATATTATTAATTAAATTTTAATAAATTTAAAAATCAGATTAAATAAAAATATAATTAATATTATTATTTTTGACTAATTTACTTATTTGGTTAAATTAAAATTAATTTAAGCTAATTTATAATTAAATATATATTTTAAATTAATATTAAATTAAGGCTAATTTTAAGTTAAATTAAGATTAAATTTATATTTTAAATTGATGTTAAATCTTTTTATCTCTATTAAGTTGATTTATACTAATTAAAAAACAAAAATTCAACTAAAATAGTATCAAATTTAAATTAAATTTGATTATCTAATTCCAGTTAATTAGATTAATTTAATTAGTTTAATTAATAATTTGCTCTTTTTATTAGATTTTCTAAAGCATTTGATTTATTTATAATGCAAGACAAAAGTAATCAGAATTGTAAAAAATGTAATAACTTAATAACCTATGATTAAAATTACTTTAAAATTTAAAATATTATTATTAAATATATTAGTATTATATGTAAAAATATTTAGCTCTTTATCTTATTTCTTATACTACAATTATTTTTTTAATTAAATAAAAAAAAATAAAAAAAAATGATATTAAAATGTTAAATATAATATTCTTAATATCTAATAATCTTATTTACGTAAATTATTTTTTTATTTTATAGTTTTAATTAAGCTCTAAAAAAATAAAAAAGTTTATTTAAATTGAATTATTGGATACTGAAATATATATAAAAACAAAAAAAACAAAAAAAAAACAAATTGGTTTATAATAAAAAAAAAGTAATTAAAATAATAAAAATGCAATAACTTAATAACTAATAATTAAAATTACTTCAAATTTTGCAATTATATTAATAAATATATAGATATTATAAATAAAAAGTTTAAATATTTTATCATTTTTTCTTATGCTACAATCATTTTTTAAAAAAATAAATAAAAATATTAAATTAAATTAAAATATTAAATATAATTTTTTTAGTATTTAATGATTCTATATTATGTAATTTTAAATATTTATAATTTAATCAAACTTTATAAAATAAAAAATTTTTACTTAAATTGAACCATTAAATACTAAAATATTTACAAAATAAATAATTATATAAAATATACAGTATATATTAAAATTTTAATTATATTTTTATTTTAATTGAAAAAATAATTACAATATAAGAAAATAAGAAAAAGTGCTAAGATTTTATATATATAATACTTATATATTTAATAATAAAATTGTAAAATTGAAGTAATTTTAATTATAAGTTATTAAGTTATTACATTTTTTACAATTCTGATTACTTTTATTTTGCACTATAAATAATATAGTAATATTAGAAAAAAGAATTAAAAGTTTAAAGATTATTATAGAAAATTATAATAATATTAACATTAAATAATAGTAATTATTTAATAAAAGTTGCAAAGTTTTAAGTAAAAAGCATAAAAAATTATAAGATATTTTAATATTTTAACTATATATAAGATAATAAATAAATAATACAGTAATTTTTATTATATATAGATAGTTAATTATATATAAAAAAATATAATAAAAGTAATTATGAGTGATATTTCATATAATAGAAGATTAATTAGTAATAATGGTTAAATTTAATAAAATTTAGTCAAAATTTAGTCAAATATATAATTTTTTAAAAATAATTTAATCAGATATTATTAATGACTCTTTAGATTTTATAATTTTTTTTTATGATCATTAATATATTCTATTATTTGATTATATAAATATCAAATTATATTATATTTTTATTTATTTTTATAATATTTTGTATATAAAAATTATTAGTTAAGGCCTTATCATTTTATATGATTTGTAATAAGTACAAAAAGTTATTTTTGAGGACAATATTTGAAAAATTGCAAAAATTTAATTTATAGAAACTTTTTAAAAATATTAATAGAATATATAAATTACACATTCTAATAAAAATATTAATCTAAGATTAAATTAGGAAACTAACTTTTTTTAAAAAAATTGCCGATCAGTATCCTAATCAGGCGTAACATAATAAGAAATTATGTAAAATGCTTTTTTTTTTTCGTTTTTTTTCGAATAAATGGCTTCACTTTATTGCACTCGAAACCTTTTAAAGAAGAGCCAACTGCAACACATTATACTAGATTTTCCTAATTTATTTAAACCGCCATCAATTTTATATCGAAGATTACATAATAATGTGAATGATGGTGCAGCTCGGAGAATAGCTGAAAAGGAAGAAAGAATGAAAAAAGTGATTGGAAAGAAATCACATAAAAATTCGGAGAAATCGGGATTAAAAACTTCTACACTAAGAGAAATGTTTAAAAGGAAAGAAGAACCAACGGATAAGAAAAATGAAAGGTCAATTGAAGAAAAGAAACGAGACAAATATAAACAAGATTTAGCAAGACAAATTCAATTACATCAAACGTCAAGATTAAATAAAAGGGCTTTCTTACTTCAAATGATTAGCAAAAAATGTAATCCTAATTTGCAAATAACCACTATCAATGCCAAAGATTCTAATCGAAAAAAAAAAATCACCCCAGAAGAGATGCCACCCAATGACAAAAATGTGAATTATGAACCAAATTGGCGTGAAAATGCAAACCTTCCTGGATGGTTAAGACATAAATTTGCCATGAAAGAGAGAACAGGGTTTAAAAAATGGGAACCACATAAAAAAGTTAATAGGGAAACCATGGATAAAATTCGTTGGTTACATACCCAGGTATTTGAAATTTTATACGTTTGATTTATTTGTTTATTAATTTTTTTTTTTTTTAAATTTAAAAATTTTATTTAAATATTTGTTTGATAATAGATGCCGGAAGAATATACCGCCGAAAAACTTTCTCAACAATTTAAAATTTCGCCAGAATCTATTCGCAGAATTTTAAAATCAAATTTTGTTCCAAATTCTGGAATGCTAGAACGTCAAGAACAAAAATATAGGGAGAAATTATTAAAATTTAAAGAGAAAAAGAAAGGGGCGAAAGTGGCAAATCAATCAATACAATCAAAAATTAGTCAAAGTTCACAACGAAAAGGGTCCAAATAATTATGTATATAATAACATGACTAATTATTTATCTATTAAAAAATTTATTTGACATATCGATCAATTATTTATGACAATTTTAATGAAATAGAAACGGCAACGTTTTTTAAACCTTCAATAGTTTTGCAATTCTGATTTACTTTTTAAATGCGAGCAAAATTGTGCAACATTAAAATAAATTACAGGAATTTTCTATTTTTAGTAAGTATTAAAAATATGCAAGATGAAACATCAGAAATTTAAGAATATCCAAAATGAGTTTCAAATATATACGAATATCATATCTATTGGTTCTGATTCAGACACACATTCATTGGAACAAATACTTTGATACCGTATATTGAGAGTTGAAGCGCCCTGGATTTGAATATCGAAAATCAGATCATTATCATTTTTTTATTTAATCACTATGAGGTCTACATTTCTAAACTTTTTTTTTTAATAGAATCAAGGAGAAAGAAAGTTGTTTTTTCCCCTAATCTGAAGGACGATATATGGCAATTGTTTGGGCGATCTCATTTAATTAATTTAGCAAACGTGTTTATTTTTGTGAAACATTTTTAATTTAATTACACGTTCACATTCATCATTTTTTGTCCTTTTTATCCTTTTTTTTTTTCCTTTCAATTTTTGAAAAAAATTTGGCTTTAAATCGATCAAAATTAAAATGATATCATTAGCGTCGGAGCCAGCTGAAATTTTATTAACATTTCCCGAAGGAGATCATACGACTCCCTTAATAATTATCGGAGGGATTGCATGTGGATCAATATTAGTTCAATTATTATTAACATATATATTAAGACAAATTGCAGTGAAGACAGGATGGACATTTGATAATGAAATAGTCAAAAATTGGTAAATAATTTACCATGTAAATTCAACTTGATGTTTTCTTTTTTCTTTTTTCCGTAATCTTTGTTTTTTTTAAAAAAAAATCTTTCTCTATCAATAGTTCGTTACCAACTTTTTTTTTGTTTCCGATATCATCAATAGTAATAACCTTGTCATTTATATCAATAGCTGTAGAACCAACAATACTGGAACCGATTAGGCACGCATTAGATATATTCTTAATCATATTTGCAACATGGACAGCGATAGGATTTGTTAAAGCTGCCTCAATATCCATATCAAAAAATAATGACTTCATTAAATCATCAAATAGTGTACAATCACGTAAATTGCATACACAATTAATAGTTACGACGAGATTGATTTATGGTTTAATATTTTGTATAGGAGCCTCTGCGATCCTTTTAACATTTCCTAGAGCATGGGAAATTGGTGCAAGCATATTGGCAAGTGCAAGCGTAGCCGCATTATTTATTGGCTTGGCCGCTAAACCTTCAATGGAAAATTTAGTCGCTTCTTTGCAAATTGCTTTAACACAACCTCTCTTGCTTGATGATTACGTTATGATCGATGGACAGGAGGGGATCGTAGAAGAAATCCAAGCTCAATATATTGTAGTTAGAACCGGTGATGACCGACGCATTATTGTTCCCTTATCTCGTGTTATTAATGAAACATTTGAAAATTGGTCAAAATCAAATGAAAATATTGGAATGCACTTTGAATTCTTCGTTGATTATGGTGTACCTTTGGAAGATTTAAAACAATATTATAATCATATTTTGCAAAAATCGGAATGTTGGGATCGTCGTGATGGTGGTTTATCTATTAAGGAATGTAGAGAGAATTGTATGGTATTAAAAGCTTACATGACTGGTATGTTCGGTATTAAGGAAATAGTTTTTTTTTTGTTTCCCCCCGTCTTTGACGCGTAATTTTTTTTTTTTTTTTTTAAAAAAAAAATTATTTATTTATTTAGCTTCAAATATTAAATCTGGTTCTAAATTAAAAGGGGAACTTCGTGAAAAAATGGTAAGAAAATGATTTTCCTTTTTTTTTGCATAATAAATAAAAGCTATATATCCAAAACAACTCTTAATTAAATAATAGATTGAATATCTTGTAACAACTCATCCCGAATATTTACCGTATTCCCGTTATCTAAGGGTGGAAAAGCGTCGTGGTATTGATAGTATGAAGAGAATAGTTACTAAAATGGAAGATGCAAATTTAGATGATGGAATTACTGGAAAGAAACATTTTATTATACAAGAAAAGGAATGATAATTACTGGAGGTTTTGCTTGGGAGGAAAAACAAATCCGAGCTTTATTAGTCAAGAACAATTTAACGTGTTAAATCATTTATTCATTTGTTTATTAACCATTCTAGCATTATCTTTATAGCACTGTTGTAAATTTAATATAATTAATTAATTGATCATTAAAACTTTGATGTCATTTATTCATTTGTGAATTATTTAATCGAATGATTCAAAAATTTGACCGAATACATAAATTTTGTGCAAACATAAAAGCAAATCAACTCTTAAAACGACAAATTTATTAAAAATAAATTCGTTCATAACATTGTTTTTCCACTCTTCAATCATAAAATGATTTAATCGTCAAAGATTATTCGATCGTCGTGAACTTGCCAATTTTTCATAGATTCTCTAGGAATTCCAGCATTTGTTGAAATTTTTTGAATTTCGAAATAGGGCCTTGCTGAAATTCTCCCTAGACACATATATGGGACCTTTGCAATAGAAAGGGGGAACAAATCAATTTTTACTTTGTTTTATACGCTAAAAATGATTTTTAGGTCAAAATATAGCATTAACTCATTTTTTTTTTTTCAAGCTGTTTTCCCCTTTTTCTACTGGGAGTGTATGATATTCTGGAACGACTGCAAAGGTGTCAAAATGATTCATCGATATCCTTTTCGACCATTTTAGTTTGCTAATTTCCGGTGGGATCACCTCTCAAATATTGGCTATTTCGAAGATTGTATTTAATAATTTTGTCTTCTAAGTGTAAAATGACTTTTGACGATGATATGAATAAAACAATCATTTGGACATTTTTATTTATTTGACCTCTTTGTTTTAAATGAGTTATTTTCAACTTTTCATACTTAAAAATTATGTCTCAGAGCTTGCCCTGAATTCACAAACTCATTTTTATAATTGCTCGTAAGAAAGAGTTTAATGCAAATTCAAGGATCTTTTATATTAATTATTATATTTATGATGGAAGTAAGAACAATACGGTCTGTCGTTCGACCGGTAAATTACGTAACAGGTTTTAATAAATACCTGACCGGAGAATCGCATTCCGAGTAAATGATAAAAACCCATTCTATTAATCATTCCTGATAAATTACTTTTTTGTTACTAGATTATCTCAAGAAACTCTAAAAAAAAAAAAAACAAAATCTATATTTCTGATTTTCTGTAAACATGTTCAATATTATCCGTGCAAATTTGCCACTTACGTTCTACGAAATTTCCTGGTGCGTCTTCTATACAATTTAATTTATTAATCATTTTTCATTTGTTATTTAGAATTTAAGATACGTTTCTTCTGACACCAAATCTGGATCTTCCACTGATAAAGCAACATTTAATGGTATGTTTCCTATATAACCTTTTATTTGTTATCTATTGTGTCTTTATAATGTATTTGTTTGTTTAGAACCAACTTCGTCTTTTGAACATGTGACTCGTGAAAGCAATATCCATAAATCTCCTAATTGGGATCAGAATGTCAACTTCACTCTAAAGGAGTGTATTTTATATGATATTAATAGACATAGAAATGATTACTTCAACCATAAAATCTCTCAATTGGAAAACAAGTTCTATTCTACTGCAATTCAGTCAGCGAAACGTGCAATGCAGTCAGAGAATAAGTTACTTCTTATTATTGGCAGCATCTTATCAATTATTTCTAGTGTTGTCGCTAGTAATTATATTAACAAACACAAACAAGATAGTGTCAAGATGGTCAGGAAGAAATAATATCTTAACAAAAAAGTGAATTTTCAGCTTTTATTTCATGTAGAGCATCTCATAACATATACTTGTTGCTTAGATTAGATTATTAAATAATGTTGATTTCTTTTATTTGCGACTTATTACTTTTACAAAAATGTAATCTCTATAATAGCTTATTTTGCTAAATAAATTTTTTTAATTTGCGATTTGTTTCTTTGCTTTTACTTTGAAATGTTTTAGAATTTAAAATATGCGTATTAAGAAATTAGTAGACGTCCTTACAAGATAATAATAAACACATGAAAGATAAATACAAATGCGGACTTTTCCTATAATATTAAGGGCGGTCAATAGAAAAGGGGGAAATCTACAAATTTTGAGTAATTTTAGTTATTAAGCTAGTTTTGTTCACATGACTATGATTAGTAGAGTGAACCAATAAAAAAATTTTGACTAAAAAGTGAATTTCCCCCTTTTCTACTGACCGTCTCCTATATAATGGAATTTCTATATTAATACTATAATCTATTTACCCGCTTCAATGATTTCTACAATTTGATCTAGGGATTATATACTTACTTGATTTACCCAAACAAGTTCTTGAGTTTTTCAAAGCATAAGACTTCTGTCAAAATATTCTCATTAATAGAAAAAGTAAATGGTGTTCACGAACACAATAATATTTAACATTCCCATTATTATTATTATCATTGCAATTGCCAGTAGTTTCTAACTTAATTATAACCCATTTGATCACTATCAAAACAATACTATATATTACCTCTTTATGCAAAGCCTTATTGTATATGCATTTCTTTTTATTATGATAAGATGAAACTTATAACTAGATTATATTCTGATCAACCTTCTGCTTAATATCCTTCTTTTTAACCTCAGTAACTATATTTTCAATCTTAATATGATTCTTTACCATAGCTTTTAGATAACTCGTATTCTGAATATACTTTCACTTTACTATCATAACAAGAGGCAATGCTATGAAGAACAAAAGAAATAAATTAACATTTTATTATTTTATTTGCACTAGTGACATGAATGCAGATCTTATACTTCATAACTATATCTTTTACAATAATGGTCATAAGTATCTGACCACCTCTAACTCTGGCTACAAGTAAGTAAATTCAAAAAAATTTTTTTATTTAAAAAATACATAATTAACTAACTAAAATTAATATATTTGTGTAGTCACCATTTGACTCTATAAGTGCAGCTGTATACCTTTTCATGTTAGCTACTAAATTCACAATAAGTATAGATGATAATCGGTTCTATTCTTTTATAAGTTCCCCTTTAATCCTCTAATTGATCAAATTTTTTTTTGTATATTAATTTTCATTAACCTCTAAATGTTTTCTATAGGGTTTTGATTTGGAGACTTTGATAGCTAAAAAAGTACCTTAATGCCATTTTCTTCCTTTCATTTTTTCATGATTTTCGATTAATGCTTTGGATCATTATCTTCTTGTAAAATCCAATCTATGTTACCTTCACCAAAAAGTTTAGAGGTGGAAGTCAGAAGACCCTGCTCATAAATAGTATACATAAATTCAACATTAAGGTTTCTCTAAAAGCAAAATAGTTTACCAAATCCAGAAGCAGAAAAACATTTATAAACATGAATTTTTAGTGGATGTTTAACAGAACGAAACACTTTTTTTCTATCAGGAAACTGCCAAACCTTTTTTTTTGATGTATATAATTAAAATATACTCTCATTTGTAAAAATAACTCAATTCTAATCAAAATTCTTATGTTTTTTGCCCATTGCAACCTTTTCTTTCGATGGTCTTCTTTAAGCAAAGGTTTGGAAATTTCATTAATAAACTTTCCTTCAGACTTACGAAGACATCATCTTACTATTTCTACACTAAGTCCAATACCTTTTTCTTTTATTTTTTCTTGTATTTGAATGGCTATTATATTATATTTTTTCACTGTCATCTTTACAATCTTATCATCTTGTTTTACAAATGTTACATAAGGTCACTCTGGTCTTTCTAAAGTACTTAGGTCCTGATTTTCATGATATCTTTTAATCTAATAAATAGCTATAAACTTACTACAACGTACTTGTTTAGCAATAAATCTAAAACTAAACTTTGGATTAGCTGAATACTCAAGTAAAAAAATAATTTCATATCATTTCTCTAAAGAAAGTTCTATTTTTCAAGTGAAAGTTTGATGATCATCTAAATTTTTTTTTTGTATCATTGATACTTATAAATTTACAAGTGATTATGTATTGTATTACATTATATTTCTGGAAAATTTAAGGAGTAGTTATATAATAATTTGAATGATCTCAGGCGGTTAGATACTTATAACCTCTACTATAAAATATACTCCAATACCTTTTTATAATCAGTTATATTAGCAGACTTTTCATTAAATCTGAGTAGATATTGGCTATTAAGCCAAATAAGATCTTAATCTTAGAAAATATCTACAACAAAAATGGTTGTTATTAAAGATGGTGTTGCAACATTGTGATGCTTATTTGTCATCTGTTGCAACTTAAATTTTAATAATGTTGCAATTCGTTGCAACATTGTGATGCTTATTTGTCACCTGTTATAACTAATTGAGGTACCATCTTTAGTTGTTATGCTATATAAATGTCAAAGTTGATCCTACTAGAACCTTTGAATAAAACTCATAAAAAAATTATAATACTTACTTATGTCTATTAAAATTGAAAGGTCTATCTTGAATTCTTGAGTTCAGATTATACTAGCTAAATCCTTATTATTGACCAAATAATCATGCTTTTAAAATTATGATGATATACTTTTCTTTAGTTCTTTCTAGAAATATAAAACAAGTTTGAAGTTTTGTTTTTAAAGTTAACAAGATTATTTGCTTACAAGTTACAGTTTATAAGAATTTTCTGATTTACGTTTACATTATAATGCAAAAAAAAGTGTTTGCTAATTTTTGAAAGTAGTTTCAGCTTTATACCTTCAAGTTTCTCTTTAATATTAATATTTATATTTGTATTGATGAGATCAAGTTTTTATTTTTTCTTTAAGGAAATAATAACCTTCTATAGCTTAAGTTTATTTATAGTAAAATTATCAAATATGCATTTTTTTCTTGATAGTTTTTCTGAATTCATTAATCATTTCTATTTTATTAACTTTTATGTTAAAAGTATTTTTATAAAGATTTTCATCTATAACTAAATAACTAATAGTGATAATTAATATAGCTAAATAAAAAAATAATGTATTATATTTCAAAGTGAAATAAAATTTATTTTTAGGTAAGAATTAAATATTAATATATATTTTTATATTATACAAATATTATATCATTTTATATAATCAATTCTCATATTTAATAAAATAATTATATTTATTTAAAAATAAGTTATTGTTAAAACTAGCAATTAATACATAAAAATTTGTGATATACAGAGGGTAGACAAAAGTATCTGTACACCTTCCATAACGTAAATTAATGCTAGTAAAGTCATATGACCATAATAACAAATTGCATTTATATGACACTTAAGTGTTTATTTATATTATAAAAATAAAAGAATAACAATTTATTTTTTTTAATAAATTTTTCTTCTCCAAAAATCTAAAAAAAATGGTAAAACTAAAGAATTAACTGCAATGATTTTTCAAGCGAAAAACAATCTTTATACATTATCTGGCTAGCTCAAAGTCCTGATCTTAATCCAATTGAGAATCTTTGGGCTGAAGTCAAGAAAAGCATCTAAGCTTATAAAAAACCTCTATCTAATTTGACTAATATGTTAAAAAGGCTTGGCAAGAAATTCTGAAGCATACTATCAAAACCTAGTCGATAGTATGCCGCAATGAATTTAAGCTATGATTGCAGCAAATAGTAGTACAACTAAATACTAGTTAGTACAAAATGTAGATCTTAATTGGCTTTAAATAAAATATTAATTGACCGTTTATTGTTAATGCAAAAAAATTATAAGTTTTATATTGAGTAAAAAGTGTGTAGATACTTTTGTCTACCCTTTGTATGATATAAAATACAAGTAAAATAATTATTTAATTTAAGATATATAAAGACATAAATAAGATCTCTTACTATTTTGAAATGATGAGAATATCTTTTTTGAGTATATTAATATATAAAATAAGAAAATTTTTCTTAAAGATTCTATAAATATAACTTGATTATTATTAAAACTATTTACAGAAAAAATTATAGAAAAATTAGGTTAAAAAAATTAACTTTGTAAATAAAGATTGAAATTATTTTAATATAAATTTTATTAAGCATTTTAATTAAGTTTTCAAATTATCAATAGTCAAATTATAGAGCCCTTAATCAGGTCAGGATGACCTGTTTACCTGACCTGAACTGATCCAAAAATTCAGGTCAGATCAATAGATTTTCAGATTAATGCCAGATCAGGTTAACAGGTCAACCTGACCTGACCTGACCTGATAAAAATTTAGGTCAACTAATCATTCTTCTTGAATAATTTATTATCATTAAATTAGAAATAATAAAGTTGATTAAATAAATTAATAATTGTTTAT
>CAJVPP010002382.1:0-15072 GCA_910592005.1 Funneliformis mosseae
TTAAATTCGAAAAATTCTTTTAAATCTCCACCACAATAAAGTGCAAATTGAGGTACGTTTCCAAAGAATGGGAATGGGAGTGGACCAGGTAAAGGGTTAACGCGAGTAAAATACTTGAAATAGTAATGCGCAACGTAACCTGTTAATATGATCCCTACCAGCGAAAGGTAATTAGGAATCAAAAAAGGTTCCAAGGATTGACAAAATTGACACGAAAACATTTGAAGAAATTTCTCTTTTCTTGTTCTTTTTTTAATCAAAAAATTTATTAAAGTTGCTTAAAAGAAGTGAAAATCTACCATATTTTATGTTAAAAATGTTTCGATGAGAATATGCCAAAATGACTTTTTTGAGCAAGGGCGCAAAATGATTACATCATGGCTGAAAATCAAAATCATGTCATTTATTTTTTTTTCCCACACGGCAACGGCTTTTTGCTATTTTCAGAAATCATATGATCAACAACATGATTAAATAAATTTTTTTACCAAAATTATAAATAATGTATAACGATGATAATATAGAGTCGATGGTAATGATCCAATTACACAATATAAGAATACTGGTTATTACAAATAAGGAACATTCGCATTCCCTGTCGATCATTCGAATTAAAAAATAATACGAAGAAAATGAATTTAATGAAATGATTTCTTTTATCTAAGTTGGCATATTTGCTCACTTTTTCATTTCGATAATATTTTAAAAATGTTGATACTGCTGCTAGAGCCTCGATTCATTCTTGAAAATAAATCTTTTTTTTTTGGAAATCAAAAAAAATGAAAATCAAAAATAAAACAAACTTAAATAAAATAAATTTTAGATAAGGGAATGAATAAATGACGCTATATTTTATTTTGAAGGATGTGCAATAAATTTTAGGATCCGTTCCGTTAAGAATTTTAAAAAGGATAATCTTAGCTACGCATGAATCTCGTGACAAAGTTCCTTCATTGTTAAACTTTGGTTATTTTTGAAATGGTGTTTCGAATATTTTACGATATAGTTAATTTTTATAAAATTTATAAAATTATATTTTTTTACACGTCAATGATTTTATGATCATCATGTGATTACTAAATTATGAATGTTCCCTTACTGTAAAGTCAATATAGAAAAGAAGAAAATAAAGCCCATCTGAAACATATTAGGCAACAATAATTCGTAAATCTCATTAAATTATAATTATCATTTGGGATGTGTTAAGTACATTCAATACAAGGCCTAAAAGCTCTATATTATTAAATCACCCCTCTCTGTTGATGTAAGCTTATTCTCCGAGATTCTAGCCGAGTCGGTTAATATATTGACAAATAGCAATTACTTTTTCACTTCCTGTGGTTGTGTTAGTTGAGATTATTTATATTTTACGAAACCATCTTACAAGAAGAAGTAGATTTTTTTCGGCTTTGATTTCTGGCTTATGACAAATTCATGAACATTTGATGCAATAAGAAACAAAAAAAATAAAAGCGGTTCAGAAATTGCTTTCTAAGACTGATTTATGGATCAAATTTAACGCAGGAGCCATTCGATTTATTTATGATTGCGAACTTGAATTTATTGCTTGAACATTCACACCTATGATAATATAGAACCTTGCAATAGAAAGGTGGAATCTGCCGGCAAATATAAAAAATGAGTTAATGCTAAATCCGAACATATTTTGCTTAAAATCATATTTGGTATATAAAAGTAAAATTTATATTTTTTTGTAGCCCTTTTCTATTGCAAATGTCCATATCTATTGAAGGTTTGCTTTCATGAAATAGCTCGAATCCTTTGGAATTTATACCAGCTTCTGATATTTTCAAGTTAGAAGAATAATAAGAGACTTGAGATTGGTCAATATATTCTCTTATTTTTAGCATACTAATTCAGTCACTCTGGTCACTTTGTAGAAAAATTTACATTTAAACATTATATATGCGAAAAATCAACATATTATATTTTCAATGCAATTATACACCATTCGTATGTCAAATACATAAGTTGAAAGAAGAAATCCCGATGTGAGTATACTTTATTAATTTTTTATATACATTGGTGGACAGTATATGTTCAAGGCGATCCTAGGCCATTTAATGTGAATCCTGTGCCATATTAATTCGTAACACTTTCTCTATCGCTACTACTGTTATTATTATTGCTACTGCCAGCTTTCCCACCATTTCAAATCATTCATTGATCTTATCTAACTATATCAGTAAAAATACGCCAGTATCGCAGACCTAGCCTGATTTCTCGAGAAATTACACTATTTAAAAAAAAAAAAAAAAAAAAAAAAAAAAAAAAAGTAAAGCGGCGGTATTGAAATATCGCTGCAAAATAATAAAATTAAGGAAAATATAATTATACTGAATTAGGAATGATTAAATGCATTAAGTAAAACTCATTAGATTTGACTGCGGCCAAGGATGTGCCTAAATTGGTTACTTTGATCGTCTTGTAATATTTTCAACAGTTTCTTTTTTCTCTTAAAAAAAAAAATTTATAAAATGTCAACACAATTTTATTCAAGGTTAAGTCAAAATTACATAGAATTATTGAGTAATGATGAATATTATGATATTATTGTGGAGGATGGTGAAGACCCTAATGTAAAAATATTCCGTGCGCACACGAATATTTAATGTTGCCGTTCTCCATATTTACGACGAAACTTTAGATTCAAATAAAAAAAAATAATAATATATTCACTGAACGGTGTTGAACTTGAAATGTATATTGCTAAAGATTTAATAACCATCTAGCTCTTTTAGTTTGATTTTTTACAGTTGAAGTTTGTAACCATTTCAATGCTGCATTATCAGTTACTAAGATAAAGGCTTTAAGAAAGTGTAGTAATGAAAATATTTGACTGCCCAGTTGATATTTAGACATTCTAATTCTTGAGCACTATAATTTTATTCGTGTATATTAAGGGTTCTACTTGCATAGGCAATTACCTTTTCTTTTCCTTGATCATCCTTTTGTGCGAATACAGTTTCTAATCTAATTTCGGAGACATCAGTGAAAAGATAAAACATTTTATCAAAATCTGGATATCTTAATATTTTCGAGTTTACGTCAGTTTTCCTTTCAAGGTTTCAAATGCATTTTAACATTCATTGGTCCAGTCATATTCAACTCCTTTCTTCGTTAGATTATTCAAATGTTTGGCAATTTTAGAGAAATCCTTAATAAATTTTTAGTAATATAATACTAATCCAAGAAATCCTTTAATTTATCTTACATTCTTTGGTACAGAAAAATCTTAAGCTTTTTTTATCTTCTGAGGGTCTGATAGAATTCCATATTCATTAATTTTAAATCCTAAAAATCGTAATTCTCTTTTGAACATTTCACATTTCTTCTTATTTAATGTTAAATTCACCTTTTTCAGTTTATGAAAGAGTATTTAAAGGTGTCCACAATGTTCTACAAAACTGTTTGAATAAATGATAATGTCATTAATGAAGACTGTTACAAATCGGTCAATGTATTCTTCTAATACTTTATTCATCATTTCTGAAAGTTTGCTAGAGCATTGCATAAATCAAAAAGCATAATATTAAATTCATAATGTCCTTCTTTAATCACGAATGCAATTTTCTCTCTATCCTTAGGATTTATTTCAATTTGCCAAAATCCACTAGCTAGGTCATATGTTAAGAACCAATTTGATCCATTTAAGTTTTCTAAAATTTCATCAATTCTAGGTAAAGGGTAGGCATCTTCTCTCATGAGTTTATTGAATTCTCTATAATCGATATATAATCTTATTTTTCCATTTGCTTTCTTTACAAGAATTGCAAATGATGTTCATAGACTGTCTGATGCTTGAATATTTCCTTCATATAGTATCTTTTAATTACTCTATCAATAAATTCTTATTCTTCTTTTGTCATTTGATAATAATTTCTTCTAATTAGGTCAGCATTTCTTGTATCAATTTTATATTGAGCTACATTGGTTCTTTTAACTCTGGTCAATTATCCAGTTTCAGAGATGTTGGTGACGAATCTGTCTTTATTTTCTTCTATCAGAATATTAATTTTCTTTTATTGCTTTAGAATTACAACTTCTTCTTTCACAGTTTTCGCTTGCATAGTTTCTGCAAGACTATTAGATAAGTTATTCTATACAATTCAATCCAATACTTTATTGATAAATGTCATATGGGTTAGAGTAGTTTTTTCTTGCTTAGCTATCTCTTTATATTTTAGGAAACTAATACAGATCTAGAGTCCATTTTTATCTTTTTCAATTTGTTCCAATTTAATTTCTTTAGGAATCTTTGTAGCATAAATATTGCAATTAAATTCTAGATTATTGAATAAATATTCTAAGTCTTCTTTCTTGACCTTTACTCCAGTTTCTTCTTTAGTTTTTTGTACTATTACTTTTATTAGATTTTTATTTCCTTCTAATTTTCCTTCAGAAGATTGCCACATTCTATACATGACTTCTCCTTTTCTAATTAAAAGAAATATCCTATCTTTATTATACTAAATATTAAGTACATATTTGGGGTGATTAACTTCTTCTTCATATGTTTCTACTTCATTAGCCTAGGATTGAGTTAAATCTTTCCCCCAAGTTTGATTTTAAAGGGCAGTATCTTCTTCTTATTCTTCAATTTTAACGATGTAGATATCTGTTTCTTTTGCATCATCAGTTTCTAATCCTTGTTTGATCATTTCATCGAGTTTATCCTCAATAGTTATAGCTCTAATTCTTTTTTCAACTACATATTGTACTAGATTATAATTTTGTTTAATCCAAAGGTGAGAATCATTTCATTATTTTCAAACTTTATTTTCTTATACCAATAGATTCCTAGCAATAAGGTTTGATCAGTTAAATCAATAACCTGAAAATTTACTTGATAAGAATTTCTTGAATGATTAATGGCATATTTTTAAGTATTCTTAATGCTTTTTTTTGTCCATTTTGCAATAATGATAATTATTTGTAAAGGTTCATTGATATCTAATCCAAGTTTCTTTATCAATTTATATATCATGATACTTATTATAACTCTTGTATCTATAATAGCAGTTACAGGATTTTTCTTAATTTTAACATGACATCTCAATACTATAGTTCATTTCTCTTCTTCTGAAGTACTAGTAAATTCTGCATTTCCTTCTAATTTAGGTCTTCTTATTCCTTAAAAGAGTTTTTGTTGCTGCAATCTAAATTGTATCATTTATTTCATATTAATATTAGCTTTAATATTTACAAGGTCATCTCAAATATTGTAAGGTTCAATGTTATCCAAAAGTGATAATCCTCTAGATATTCTTTTCCTAGATTTAATAGCATAGTCTACTACTATTTGAGATGTCTGTTTAGTTATCTTTATTGGTTTATTAATTATCTGAGATCGAGTTCGTCTTGTACTAGTTTCTCTTTGTGATTTAGACCTTTTCCTTCTGATCACTGGAAAGACTTCTTGTTTGAGCATATTTACTTTCTTTCTGTTTTAATCATCATTTCTATTTCTCCAGTTCTCTTAAGGTAAAACCTTTTTTGAGAGACATCGTCTAGCTATATGATCTTTTTTTTCACATCTGAAACAGATTAATTCTTTCCTTGGATTGTCTTCAGAATTATAAGTTTTTATTTCAGTTAGATTATTAGTTAATACGACCATAATATTTACTTGATTTAACGCCATTTGTTCAAATTATTTAGACAATTTTTCAAAGTCTTCTTCAACGTTTGACTTGCTAAATTGTATTCTATTACATAATATCTTCTAGCTTCAACAGTTTTAACTCGAGTAATAATAGCATCTAAAATCAGTTAAATTTTGAATTGTGATTAAGATTGCTAATTCCTTATTTAATCTACTTAAGAACATTTGCACTTTAAAGGTATTTGGAATTTCTCCTGCATCTACTCTATTTGCTAAATTCTTAAAATTTAGATGTGTAAGTTTAAACCTTTTTATTTTCTTGTTTCAGGTTTATTAATTCATATTACCATCTGTATAATTTTTCTTATGATGAGAAATGTGTTAAGAATCTTTCTTTAAATCCTGTATTTGCATCTCTGTCCTATCTGTTAATTGTATTGCTTACTAGATTATGCTAATCAGCTGCTTCTTCCCTTAACATTTCTGCTGCAATTGTTACTCATCTATTGTCTGGCCATCTATAGCTTCTTTTACTCTTAAGAACATTTCAATCTATTTCTAAGAATCTTCACTATCTTTTTCATAGAAAGGATCGATTTTAACAATAGAACTGGTAGTGCAAAGATATTAATATTATTAAATCCATTAGTCATATTAGTTGTAATTTACGTTATCAATACATTAAGTTGGTTTGCTATTATAGCTATGTTTGCAAGATTTAGTAAAGGGTTTCTCCATAATTAAAATAGTTATTATTATATGGGGTGATAAGAATATGTTGATATATTACTTCTGTTCAAAGTAGCATGTAAATCTAAGGCTAAATACTAAAGATATTACTGCTTTTGCTGCTTGTTTAGTGTTCAAGACTATGAGAATTATTAATGTCAAAATACTATCCTATTTCTTCAAAATATTGTTCACTTAAAAACAAATATATATATGCATAATACTGTTGATGAATCCACTAATAGAATTTTTTGAAATTGAATGCTTGAGTTTTCAGAAGGTTGATAACAAATTCTACAAGATTTATTAAAAGATTTTATGAGGTGTATCTATCCTAAATATTTGAAGTGGTTGTCTGAATATTATTTTCTTATTTTACTATATAGGTCACAATTCATATACTAGTAGAAATCTCTAAGGTAATCTAATAAGTTTCTTCTAATTTATAATAGATTATTCCTGTCTTTATGTAAGTCGAATAAGTGATTGTTGAGAGCTTTTAATTCTTTCTTGACTTCCTGTTGACTAAATAGATTACGTCAAGTGGTAATTTACTTATTTTATGAGTAACTAATCCTCTAATTTCTCCTCTAACGTCAGGATAGATATAAATATGGTGTTAGTGATAATCTGTTTGTGCCATTAAATGACTGCATAGACTAACGTCACTAATGATCACCAGAAAAATCATGATCATTATTTTTACTGCTATCACAGTTATCGTTATGATATTTATTTTCTTTGTTATTATATTTATCATTATTTTATTTACTATATTTATTTTCATAGTTATATTTATTTTCACAATTATATTTATTATCTCTATCTTATAATTGTATTTTATATAAATATCCTGCATTGTCGCCTTGACAAACTAACAAGTTTTTATCATACAATTAATAAAGTATAATCTTAATAACATAAAAACTATATCTTTGCCAATATCTATTTCCTTAAAACATAAATCATCAATAAAGACGACCTGACCCTTCAACTTAAATAAATTCGTGTTTATTTCTTTCATAGTTTATAACTTAAATTCCCTGTTAGCAAATAAGCTTTGTTATCCTAATGATGTAGTGTTTAGGCTTAATAACATATACTAGATTCTAGCAGTTAGATATTAAGAAAATTTGTAAGCAGCTGCAAATAATGTATAATAAGCATTTCTTCACAAGTGATCTTAAATGTTTCAACATTTCATTCAAAATTTTGGATTGTCTTGAAGCTTTATCATTTAAGAGTTGATTAATAATCTTATATCATTCATCTGCAGAAGATAAAAATATCAAATTGTAAATTTGAAGATTAATTAAGTTTACTGGAGTATATGTGAAAATCCAATCCTTTGGGATCTCTTTAGTATAATATGTAGTGACTACAACTTGTTAGAAGTATTTGATGACTTTTTTTTTAACATCAGGTTCTTTAAAAAGTAGATCGCAGGATGAAAATGAATTATTAATACATCTATTTAATATAATGATAGTTTTTCTTTGATTAAGAACAAAATCAATCATCTGAGATAGATTATGTTTAAAGTTATCTACATAGATATTGAGAACTTTCTAAATACTTTTGAGTTTAAAATCATACTC
This sequence comes from Funneliformis mosseae, assembly GCA_910592005.1. NCBI lineage: Eukaryota > Fungi > Glomeromycota > Glomeromycetes > Glomerales > Glomeraceae > Funneliformis > Funneliformis mosseae. The sequence continues at coordinate 7,954 of CAJVPP010002382.1, forward strand.
ACACAGTTCTGCTTTTATTTTAAGGTTAGCAAGAAGAAGTTTAATATCTGGAAAAATAAAATGAATTAAAACATAATAAGAAGACAATCAAGAGGAATGGTATTTAAGTTATTAGAGTAAGCAAGCTGTAAAAATTGCGAATATAAGTTGATCTATTTAGGATGAACAGTTAGGTTTTTAAGACATTTTTTTGATGTTTTTGCAAAATGATAGAGTAATTTTATATAATTGTAGATCTTTGATAGAGTGATAGGTTTTTTTGAAGAGTGATAATTTTTTGCCTTATGTATTAGAATACATTTTTTTGTCACTGAAATGAAAGAATCTTAAAAGAGATCTATTAAGTTATAATTGAAGGAAGATTTAACTGAGCTTTTCCTTGTAGATATAGAATGTTTTAAGAAATTAAGTATTTTAGTTAAAATAATATAATGTTCAAAGACAGATAAGTTTATTTGAACAGTTTTACAGTTAAGAATATTGAGTGCTAATTCAGGTATTATAAAAATGTAATCAATTTTAGATAAAGATGTTTTGTTGATAAAAGATGAATATAACATTCTGTCTTTTTTAAATCAGATATTAAATGCATCATATAAATTGTAATGATTAAGAAAATTAATAAAATTTAAATTAAAAGAGGAATTGCTAAAACAATTCATGTCTGCATTTAAGTCTCTGATGAGAATAATATGAAACTCATTTTTGATAGTATTGTCTAATAATTATTTTTAAAAAGGCAATTGATTGTTTTGTAACTTTAGTTGAAGGGTTGGTAGGTGGGAGATAACAGTTAACAACCAGTAATTTTTATTTATTCATAAACTGAAGTTTTGCAAAAATAATTCTATCAAATTTGAAGTCATAAGCAAAAATGTGTTTAGTAATATAAAGGCTAAAAAAAAGGCTGATATCAGTTCCAGTTAGACAGGAGTTTTGGTTATTGCTAAAAAAAGTGGTATAATCAGAGAAGTCATGATTAAAATGGAAGTAATTCTCTTAAAATTAGTTTTCTGTAAATCTATAATGTTAAATTGATTAGTTGAATATAAGAAAAAAGGTAATTTTGTTTAAGGTGTCATTAAAAGAAAAGACATTATGTGTTGCAATTCTAAGATTAAAAAGAGAAGGAATATAAGAACTAGGAGTACTTGTGTTGTTCATTATAGGGTCAGTAATCATGATAGTAATAATAATTATTGTTAGAAGCTGCCAATACAGTATTCTATTACTTTATTAAGGTCTTCAGTTAAGGATTCAAAAATTTGTGTGTAATATTTGTTAAGAATATTTTTGTTGAAAAGTGGTTTAGAAATCATGATAAGACTTAAGTAACTTATTGAATATAGAAGTAAATTCTGATATACATTGTTGTTGTTTCTGACAAATAAGAACTAATTGTTCATTTGTTTATTTTTGTAAATAAGTGACGCAAAGTTCAGTATTAATATATGGGAATTTTTGGTTTACTTCAATAGCAGATTCTGGTAAGTTGTTATTAAATTCCTCTACTTTAGCAGGAGTGATAACTTTGATGTGAAGAGCTTTTTCAATGATAACTAAATATTGCTGTGAAAACTTAAATTTAATATAAAGATCAGTAAGCATGTTAAAAATAGAAATAAATTGAAAGATGATGAATTATTTAAAATCTGAATTATAGATTAAGTCATCTTTTGCAGTATTATTATTTAGTTTTGAAGTAGGAAGAACTTCAGTTTTCATAAAATCATCTAAGTGATAGTCTGCCTAGTACAATTTTAGTTTAACAATAGAAGAATTAGGTGAAAATGTTTTAGTATTAGACTTAGGTAGTAGAGATAAGAAAGTCTTCTCTTAGAAATCTCTTGAGAATTATTAGTTTATTATAGAATATTAGTCACATGAGTAAAAGTAATGTTGTCACAAATGATGCTTCTTATAGGATTACATTTAGGTATAGTATAATTATTGAATTGAGCAGGTTGGAATCTTTAATATAGATTTTATATGCTATGATCTTTAGAAATCTGATGACGCTTAGGACAAAAAGAAGCATTATGATGCACTAATAAGCAAATAGCGTAAAGTTTAACTTTTGGATCAGTCTACTCAAGTTTTTTGTTGTTCAACATTAGATTCTTGATATCTATAACAGCCTGGATATCTTCTTTATTGAGAAAATAGAAAAATGTATACTGTAAATAATTGTAGTTAGAGCAAGCTCTAGAAATGATCTAAGTAGTAGCAGAGATTATATTTCTGATATCTTAAAAGTCACATGATATAATGTTACAAGAAAAGTTAGTAAGCTTAGTTAAAAATGCAGAGCAAGCTTAAATATCAGTTCTGGAGAGACTATAAGGATAGTAACAGATCATATCATTTAAAAGGTAAATTCTGTCTTCTTTTTTTAGTTCTTCAAAGTTGGCTTTCTCATTGAAAGTAATTATAGCTTTTTACCAGAGATTTTTAGTTTCTATAATGAAATAGATGATATTTCTAATATAGAAAATAATTTATATAATTTAATTTCTGCAACATTAGATATAGGGGGCAGATTTTTTTATGTCCAATGGTTAAAACATAATATTATCTATATCAGAAAATTTGAAATTGCAGAAAATATTACATTCAAATTTGTTTATAAAGGCAACTTTAATGATTGTTTAGTTTTGATTGATAGGGTGTTTTCTTCTTCTAACATTGATGAACAGGTTGTATTTGTTATAGCACAGATCAGTGATCTTTGAGATCTTTATTTAAGGGTTCAGTCTAGGGGATTTTTTATCAGAATATATGTAAAAAATTTGTTAATCTGAGTTGAAGATACTTCAAAACCAAGTGTTGAAATATCTAAAATATTTTTTGATACTTCAAAGGACTCATTGATACTTATAGTTAATTTTGGTGTAGTTATTTCTAATATTAATATAATAATTTAAGACTTTTCCCTTTGTCAAGATTGTTGGATAAACTTTTTTCAGTAGGGTCAACTTTTATTATACTTGTGTCTTTTAGAAGGATAGGTATAATAGAAATATTTGAATATTTTATAGTAAAATCATTATTTAAAGTTTGGGTTGTATTTTATTTTTTTGTTAGTTATTTATCAGTAACTGGTGATGCAAAGTGACCACGATTAGTGTTTTTTCTTTCATTTTTTCTTGGCATTTTTAGTAAATTGTTAGATCAACAGAAAGAGTTTTTCTAAATTTATATAGAGAATTTTCTATCTATTTATATAAATTAATATAGATCATTTCTGTAAATGTAAATCCTAAGATTTACTAATTAATTCTATATTTTCTGTAATTTCCTACTTTTCTGTTCAATATTTCTGTAATTTCCTAAATTTCCTTACTTTTTCATAATTTCTGTTATTTTTATGATATCATTTATAATATCATATTTCCTTTCTAAAATTTCTTTTGTTTTCTTTTTTTGTAAGTTGTATAACATTTAGTGTTCGATTTATCCTTCTTCTTTCAGTAAGTGATTTATCCTTTTCCTTTAGTAAGTAATTTATCCTTTTCTTTCTGTTAATAGTTTACTTGTATTTTGTAATTTAGTTTTTAGTTAAATATTTATCTATTAATCTTTTTATTAATCAAATATTCCTTTAATTATTCATTAGAATATCACGTGATGTCAGTTTTGTGGATTTTTGTCTCTACAATGTTAAAAAAAAATAAAGGTAGATATTAAATTTTTAATTAAAATATTACTTTAAATTAATAAAAGAATGAGAATATTTATATAAAATTAAAAGTAATTAAAGAAAAATAATAATATACATTATATTATAACAAATATATTATAAAATTAATAAATTATTTATAAATTATTTATTTTAAAATAAACTGATAAAATCATAATTTTATAATTTAATAATTTTTTATAGATTTATTTTAAATTAATAATAAATTTCTTTCTAATATTTATATTATAATAAATTAGAATATAGTTCTTGCTGAATATAATAACTTTTTTATTCTAAAAGATTTTATTATATAATATTTATTTTTTAAAAATATAATTAAAATCATGATCATTTATTTAAAACTATATTAAAATTAAAATTATAATATAATATTATATAAATAATTTAGATAATTTAAATGATAAAAATAAAAATAATTATAAAATGTTTTATAATCAAATATATCATTTATATTTTTATAACATTTATAGTATGTTATATATTTCTTTATTTTCTTATATTATTTATATTATTAATAATATATAATATAGTTATAATCCTTTAACTAATAAATATATTTAATAAAAATAATAATAAAATAAAATAATAATTTTAATTTATATAGTATAAAATGCAAATATAAACAATTTTTTTATTTCTTACTTAATTTAATTAACATTAATACTTTAACTATAAAATTAATTTTTATTTATTTTTTTTATTATTAATTACTTATAATTTTAATAAAGAATTAATTATAAATAAAAGATTAAATCTTTTATTTATAAACAAAAATTTAAATAAAATTCTATAGACTACTTATTTTATAATAAAATAGAATTTAATTATTAGTTCTTTATTATAACAAATTTTTTAATTATTTTTTAGATTAATATCTCTGCATATTAATTTATTATAATAGAATAATTTAATATTAATATATAATTAATTTTAATTAATTTTATATTTATATTTTTAAATCATATTTATTTATATTTAATTTTATTTTTATAATTTTATTATTTTTATATAATTTTATATTTAAATTTATTAATTTAATTTAAAGTAAATTCTATTATTTTATTATAAATAAATCAATTGTTATATTACTTAAAAATATTTTGTAAACTTTAATATATTAAAATAAAACCTTATTAATGTAATTTTATTTTATTAAAAATTAATAACATTTTCTTCATAATTAAAATAAAATTAAATAGGTTATTATTGAATATATAAATTATTAATTTATAAATTTTTATTAATTATAATAATAATATACATTTTTTAAATAAAATAAAGAAAATTTTTAAAAAAATATAAATAAATAAAAATAAGTTTTATTTAATTAAAATTAAAATTTTACTTTTATTTTTAATAATCACAAACTAATTTTAAAAATTTATATTTTAAAAATTTTTATATATAATAATATCAATAAATGATAAATTAATTTTTCATTTCAAATTATTTTATTAATTTATTAAAAAATATATTTATTAAATTTTATTAATAAATATGTAATATTGTAATATTTTTGTCTGATATATAGAAATAAAAAATTTAATACAGTAGGTTATCATAAGTTTCTGAACATGACTTTTAGAACATGATTGCTATATAAAAAAGGTAATATTTATTATATAAATATGGGTTATTTTTGTTTATTTGTCTTAAAAAGCATTTCTAACTTTATTATTTCTTTCTCACTTTATTTTTTTTTACAAATTGTGATTACAACTGCAATAATGGAAAAAAATAATGAATTGACTGTGAAATAATAAGATGCTATATTTTATTTTTATAAAAATGGCAATTCATATAATCAGATTGCAGAAACTGTTAGATGTGGCAAAAATACAATTTTATAACACATTAAAAAGGCATGTTGAAACTGGATTTATTGATATTAAGTCTCATCTTAGACGATCACACCTGATTAATATCATGAATTGCAATCAGCTTAAATGTTTAATAATAAACGAAAAAGCACAAAATTGACAATTATTTACTACTGGAATAAAAGAACTATGAAAAAAAACAAGCTAAAATGTTTTAGAAATTACTATTTGTCGCACCCTTTATTTACTTGGACTAAAAAGTTATGTTACATAATGAAAACCTCTCATTTCACTAGCAAATAAAGAGGCACAACTTGCATGGTATTTAGAATATGAAAGTTAGATAAAAATTGATTGGGAAAAAGTATTATAGAGTAATGAATTGATCTTTACTCAATTTCAGCAAAGTTATACTAGCAGAGTATGAAGAGAACCAGAAAATAAATGGTCATTCTCTTGTGTTTCAGCCACAGTTAAACATAACCTAAGCTGCATGTTTTAAGGTTATTTTCACGAAAAAAAATAGAACTGATTGTATCACTTTATAGATCAGCAACCAAAGCTACTCATAAAGAAATACTGTGAAAATATGCTTTACTTACAATGAAACACATGTTTTCAAAAAACAATGGTTTATTTCAAGAAAATAATGCTAAACCTCACAAAACAAAATTTGCATTATTATTTTGTGCAAAAAAAAATCTGCACATTTTTTTCTTGACCCGCTTAAAGTCAGACCTTAACCCAATTGAAAATTTATGGGCTGAAGTAAAAAAGAAAATTAGAAATAAAAAAAAAAGCTAACCAACCTTGTTGAACTTAAAAGAATATTAAAAATGCATAGAAAACAATTCTAAAATGTCTAATCAAAAATTTAGTCAATAGTATGTCAGTATGAATTCAAGTAGTGATTGCGGTAAAAGGTGATCTAATTAAATACTAGTTTAATAATACAAAATGTAGATTTTGATAAGCTTAAAATAAAGTTTTAATAAAGTTTTTTTGGTTGAATTTTAAAAATTAAGCATTTTATATTGCATAAAAATTCATTCAGAAACTTTTGATAACTTTCTGAATATATATATATAGATAAGATGATCAAAAAATTTTTAATATAAGCTCTATATAGATCATTTTTTTAATAACAATAAATATAATTAATATCTGACATTTAAATTTTATAAAATTACGCAAATAAAAATTTTAACCATTATTAGTATTTCTGTATAAATAATTGTTTTATATAATAAAACAAAATAATAACTTTTAAATACTTTTATTTAATACTTTTTTTTATAAAATATAGTAATTTCACAATATATATTTATATTGCTACAGTATTTAATAAATTATATAAATAAATATTTAAAAAAACAAAATAATTTGAGAATTAATATAGTAACAAAAAGCTATTATATAATGAATATTAAACTAATTGAGATAAAAATTTATATATATAGTAGCGGTCATAAGTATCTGACTGCCTCTAACTCTGGCTGCAAGTAAGTAAATTCAAATATTTTTTTTATTTAAAAAATACATAACCAACTAACTAAAATTAATACATTGTGTAGTCACTATCTGACTCTATAAGTG
>CAJVPP010002383.1:0-15065 GCA_910592005.1 Funneliformis mosseae
ATTAAAAAATGTTTTGCAATTAAGAATGAAAAATGTATAAGCAATAAATTATGAGATATATATACAAAAAAATCATTAATTTATTTTATTTTTAAGTATATCCTTTATAGATTTATAGTTAATACTTAATAATTAATTCTTTTAATTTTAAATTTTATAATTTTAAATATAATGAAATTATTTTTTAATTAAACATTAAATAATAAATAATAATTATAATAATTGAACAATTAAATTTTAAATTTCTTTTTTTTATTCATTATCTTATTATATTATAAAAAGTAATGACAGGCTAAAAAAATATATTAATAATCAGTTTATCAGTTTATCAATTCAAATTGATATATAATCAATTCTAATTTTCATAATATAAATAAAATTAGTTTCTAAAATTAAAACTCTAATTAATACTATTAGTGATAACTCGTTTATGTCACTAAATAACTGTGTTAACTAATATTATCAATGATTACCAAGAAAATTATGATTATTATTTTCACTAATTTCACTACTATCATAGTTATCACGACTATTATTGTAATATTTATTATAACATTTATCATTATTTTATTTACTATCATAATTATATTTATTATCTTTATTATATTTGTTGTCTCTTTTTTATAATTGTATTTTATATAAATATCCTATATTATTGTCTTAATAAACTAATAAGTTTCTATTATACTATTAAAAAAGTATAATCTTAATAACATAAAAATTATATCTTTGTCTAATATCTATTTTCTTAAAATATAAATCATAAATAAAGATGATCTGACCTTTCAGCTTAAATAAATTTGTGTTTATTTCTTTTATAGTTTATAATTTAAACTCCCTGTTAGCAAATAAGCTTTGTTATCCTAATGATATAGTATTTAGGTTTAATAATACTATATTCTATAATTTTTTTTAGCTTATTTGAGTAATATATCACCTTTATTTTGAGAAATTAAATGCAATGTAATTTTAGATACTAAAATCTTTTGTAAATTATCTACTAGCTTTTTGAAAGAAACTAAGTCATATATTAATAAATTATTAAATAAAAAGTTTGAAAAAAATTTTGTTAATAAAAACTAATTCTTTTGAATCATAATATCTAGACTATAAAAATTTTATAATATTAAAACATAATTAAAAATAATAAAACATAAATAAATTAAATTAAACATACTTTTAATATTTCAAAATAATCTATTATTGATATTGAAATTTCTGCTATTCTTACTCTAACTTTTTAACAAATTTCTATAGAAAAATTCTGATAATAACAATTAAATTTTGTTAATAATATAAAAGGTTCATCTTCATTTGAACTATTTAAATTTTTAGCAACTCAAAATTAATTTTCATAGAATAACCTTTATTAATACTATTAGGAATAATCGTTATCTTTGAATAGTAAATTTTATAAAATAAGTAGTGATTCTCTTGTGTAGATTTTTCTAATATAAATAAAATGTTTATTAAATCATATCATATATTATAGTATATCTTTTTATCATTTAGTTTTGCAATTTTATTTAATAAAAGCAAATTTTAGATGAAAGTGAATAGGATAAGAGTTCTGTATAGAAAAGACATTACTACCTATTGATTAATTAAATTTATTATTAATTATACAATATAATAACTTTTTTTTAAAAAAATATAAATTAACTTACCTGATAAAGAAGATAATATATTTATAGAGTTATTTAATTTATCTGGATTATGCAAACTTATAATTATAGCGATAAGACTATTTTCTTTTTTCAAAGTATTTTCTATTATAAAATTAAAATAATTATTAAATAAAAATTAACATTAAAAATATACAATTAAATTTAAACCAAACCTTAAAAATTATTTCTTTTTTTCAAACCTTTAATTTTATATTTTTATTATATGATATTAAGATTTTTTGAAAGGTTTAATTTCTTTGTAGTTTCAAACTAGCTTCTATTTATTTTTTGAAGTGCATCCTTTTAAATAAATAAATTAATAAATTAATAAATTAAATAAAAAAAAATACTTAATAAAGATTTTAACTTTTAGTTTAATTATTGTTAGATTTTAATTTTTCTATTATTGTTTTATAACTTATTTTCTGAAATATAAGAAATTTCTTTTTTTATTAATTTATCAAGTAAAAGATAAAAATTTTTTGCTACTTTAGGTTTAACTTTAACTATTTATTAAATTTTATACTAAATCTGATTTAAAAGATATTTATAGTCTTTATTTTATTTTTCATAATATTATTGGTATTTTTATTTTATTGATTTAATTTGATATTATCATAAAATAATTTATATATTTTAACTAATATATTATAATTCAGATCTTTCACCACTTTATTAGAAAAAAATTATTAGGTAGTTCATTTAAATTGAGTTAAATTGCTACCTTAAATATATGTTAGCATATAATGCCAAAAAAATTATGTAATAATATAAACATGAAAAATATTAATTTTTAGAATCATATTTAAAAATTTGTTCTTATTTTTGACTATTACATGAATGAAACTTCTGTTTCATTTCTATTTTTATAAACAAAAATAATAATAAGTTTAATTTTTTTCACTTTCATAAAAAAATTTAAAACCTATTTTATATTTTTATCTTATAATTTCTTTACTTTTGTGTGATATATATTGTAATAATTATTTCTAGAATTTTACTAATGATATTGTGTCAATAATTCTGAAGCTTATTTTTTTTATATAAGCTTGCTATTAATAATATATTAGCTTTATTATTCTTACAAAATTTTTCAAATTCTTATTTTCTTTTTTTTGATTTAATGCTAACTCAAATACTTTTAAAAATTTTGTAAGAAATACTGTTAAATCTATGTAACCTTATATTAAGCTATTCATTGATTTACTTCTTCTTGTTATAGTTATATCAGCTATAAATAATTTTTTATTGTAATATAATGCCTAGTGGGTTAAATTTTTATTCATTTTTAATAAATATTTAGATGCTAAAGAATATTTTATTTTTTGTAAATTCCATTCTTCTAAAAACTTATCTTTATTATATTTATCAAAGTATTAATAAAAACATTTTATTAATTCAACCCATTTAAATCCTAAAGTTCTATTTAAATTCTTTATTATATTTTTTATAAATGTTATAAGTATAATGCATGTTTCATTCTATGTAATACAAAAATAAGGTTTATAGCATTAATTATTGCTTAATTTTTATTAGTTAAAAATACTTGTGATAAATTATTATTTACCATTTTAAAAACTGGTAAAAATCCAAACAAAATTTTCTGTAGTTTCATTATATATAACTATTTCTGTAAAGTAGACACTTTAACTATACAGTTAACACTTATTATAACGAATTCTATATCTTAGACCTCAACTTTTTTTATAAGGCTATAGTGAGATTTGATTAGCTAATTTGCTATAACAAGAGTATTTTTATTATATTTGTTCAAAAAATTCATTATATCAAGAGTTTGCTATATTAAAAGTTAACTGTAATTATTAACTCCTGTAAAAATTCCAAAAGGTATTCTAAATCTATTAGTTTTTTAGGTATTATTAAAAACTATAATATTACAAAATCTGCAATAATTTAATTTCTGTTCTAAAAACATTTATATAGCTTGTTGTAATTCATTTATTTCAGGATTAATTAAAATTTTATAACAAATTTATTATCTTATAATTTAAGACACTCTAGCTTCTTTACAAAGTCATAAGTATCAAATGCTCATTTTACTTCTTCTTTCTGATAAATAAAATTATATAAATTATCATAAATCCAAATTATAATATCTGAAAATTCTTCTTTTAATATAACTCTAATTGTAGAAATATTACATCCAACATGATGAAGAAGAAGGATTTTTTCTTGAATTTTAATTGAAATTGTTTATTTTTCAGACATAAATTGGCAAGAATTTTCTAAGATCATAAATTGGTTATATTCTAAGTATACAAAATTAAATACCAAAACCTATTATTAGAATTAAGAGAGACACAAATAGTAAATTGACAATTGTAATATTATGACATCTGATTTCTTTTATTTAAACTATTTAAAAGTTTATCTGAAGAACTTTATCTATTACAAACTATTGTTCTTAACCTGTAGAATTCATCTTTGTTTTTTTCAAATAGATTTAAAATTTCTTTTATTTCTTTTTTTTTATGTGCGGTAGCTTTGCATAATCTTTATTTAGAAGTAAAGTAAAATTTTACAAAATTACAAATTACAAGATAAAAAGTACAAAAATTTCTATTTAACAAAAAAATCAAATCAAAATCAACCTTGCATTGTTCCAGACTAACCTACCTAAATACACTTGGATTAGGTTCAACTATCCTGTATAGGGGGCATGGTTGCTACTGATCTAAAAATTTAACCAGTTCGTACTGAACCTAAAGAAGGAAATGAAATATGAGGGAATACTAAAGTCGTGTGGTGATAATGAAGGAAAATTCATGTTGGTGAAATGTAATTTTTGATCATTGAGTGAGATGTTGTTAAGGTTCTCAAAAGATTTGATGTTATTGCAATGATCAAGCCAAATGGATTTTATTTATGAGAATACATGATGATAAGTAGAAGACAGGAGACTGTTTGTTAATTGGATGTTATTAATAAGGCAGTGTGTTTTGTTGAATAAGAAAAGGAATACGATTCCTTTGATCAGGTCAATAAAGTTAAGAGAGTCAGATCGATCATTTAGGGACCAGATAGTTAAATCTAAAAGATCTATAAAATCCTGAGTGTCTGAGGCCAATATAGTGAGATGTTGTATAAAAAAACTTTTTGTTGAGGATATAATGTCAATGAGTTGGTATGCAATTTTTGCACAAGTCCAAATATTATAAAAAGTTTCATAAGAATACGAGTATCTAAGACAATTTCATGATTGTTCATACAGATTCGAATGTCTTAATTTAAGGATTTCTAATGTAGGAAGTAGTTCAAACATAAGTTTAATTTTGAATTTATGAATGGAAGATGTTTTAAAGGATGTATAAGAGTTGTTTTCATTATCATTAAGAATGAAGGAGGTTCGAATCCAATCAACATCTAATATATTGTATTTTTTGAAATGTGAAAGTAGTTGTATATTATGAAAATCGATTAATCTGAGAAGGTCTTTTAAGAACAATCTAGGAGGAGTAAGAATAATATCCTTATTAAAATAGAGATTATAATGATATCCTAGAAATTTGTTGTTTAGTGTGATTGGAGGACCATCAGCTTTAGCTAATGCATTGACTACATTATTATAATGATCATTTGAGTGTGCTTTGACTTTATGAAGTTCAATAGAAATGGATTTTTCTCTGATTAACTTTATGACAAGAAACCAAATTGGGTAGAAGGAGATCTTAAAAATGGGGTTAAAAGTAAGAAAGAAAGTGTAGAAATAGTCTATTTTATCAAAAGATGAAATGACATTTTGTGAATCTATAAAAATATTGACAGCAGCATTTGTAGGAGCTACATATATAGCAGATAGTATCGCTACTAGTTCTGCTAGAGAAGATGAGGGTTGAGGAAGAATGAGTGTAACATTAAAGGAAAGTAAAGATGCTAAAGGATTAGATTGCAACTAGACCATGCCCATATGGATTGAAGAAGTATTTAAGTTGATAAGGGAACTATCAGTATAGAATAAGAGGTTAGTTGATTGTATGAAATGACTCTTTAAATTATCTAAACTATTAAGGATTTCTAAATTAAATAATTAATCAGTTGTGAAAGATGGAGAGAACAGAGTAGGGGGAACAATAAGTGCACTATTATCCATTAAATAATAACTATATAAAGCAATTTCATAAAGCATGTAAGGGGACAAAGAACAGATATGACCAACAATTGGAAGAAGAGGAGCTTTGATATCAGCACACAGGTGTAAGGGAAGAGTCACAAAGCAAGCTTCATGTTTATTTCTCATATTAGAAGGAACAAAGGAAGAATCATTGTTAAGAAAACATTTAGTACATGGTAATAATAAAATTTTGAATGTATGGTCTGGTGATACGTTAAAATGTTGTAAGTAAACTATATCATTTTTGATTCTGAGTATCTTTCTGATTATAGCAGAATGGGAGTTTGAATGCTAACCCACAGTAAAGTATGTGGTACTTTTAATATGAGTCAGAGGAATCGAGTATATATTATTAGTATGTGAAAGATGATAATTTGAGGGAATGATTCTTGTGTTAGGTAATGATATGAGTAATATTTGTAATTTGAAAAACCAAGCAGGGGCCTTGAGAATTGCCAGATGAGCTGCTGAAAATTTGAGGTCAGGTAATGTGAAGAGTGTTACACCATCTGATGTTGTAATTTGGTCGAGAAACATAAGTTTTTTGCTTCTTAAAACTGAAGCAAAGGTATGATAATCTGATTTATTAAAAATTTTACATAAGGGAAAATGTCTTCCTATTATACAGTTATCATCAGTATTGCTATTAGAAATGGTAATATTGAGTGATTTTAGGGTAGAGAGCAAAGCAGATCACAAATCTTTAAATTTGAAGGAGTCATCATATGATCAGAATGCTAAAGGTGATTTAATAAGCCATTCATTATTTTGAAGTAATCTAAAGTGGATCAGAGATGTAGTATCTAATAGATTTTTGTTGTTAATAGATTTGATAAAGTTAGAAATTTTTGCTTGGAGTTGCGCTGAATATAGGTATGTAAAATAATGATAAATGAATAATAGCTGCTGGAGTACTTTTGGATAAATGAAGGTTTGTTCTAAAAATTTTCCAATACATTCTTATGATCTGATTACAGAATTTATAGTCAAGAAATATTAATTAGGTGCGATACAATATTCTTGGCAATAAGACTGAGTTAAAGATTATTTTAAGTTGTTTATCTGTGAGAAATTTCTTTTTGATTATTGAGGTAGCGTTATAAATTTCATTTTTGATTTGTTGCCTTATAAACTGGCAGTTTGACAGAAGTGAGATCCAAATACCAAGATAATAAGTAGATGATTTAAGGTCCATTGGTTTGATCTATTCTTCATTGTGTGCTAGTCTAAAGTGTACAGATGATGCAATCAGTACTGAAGAAAGTAATACTGATTTATCCCAGTTAACTAGGATACTATTGAGTTGGTAGAAGTCATCAGTTATTGTTAAGATTGATTCAAGATCGTCCTTAGATTTACTGATTCACAGGGTATCATCCATATAGGCCAGTGTGAAAATTTGTGTTAAAACTGTAGTTGTTGAGGTATCACTGATATGTGGATGCCATTTGGCTGATAGATTATAACCAAGGTCAGTATCTTGTATGTGACATAATAAAAGATCATAATATATATACCAAAGAATTGGTGAAATAATTTCCCCTTGATCAATACCTGAGATAACTGAGTAGTGATTTGTATTTCTATGAGCTGTGAAAATTTGATTAAAGCAATTAGAGAATAGGGAAAGTATAAATTTAAGGAAAGATGAGTGGAGGCGCAGACAATTAAGCGTATGAGTTAACATTACGAGGTTCATTCTGTTATAAGCCTTTGATATATCTTGAAATAGTATTCAAAGTTGTTTGTTTTTATGTAATAATCGGTCATATTTTATATTGTCAAGAATATGGATGGATTCAAAAGTAGAACGAAATGGTAATCCAGTGAAATTGTTTTCTTGTAGGACTGAATTTTTTGAAAGAATATCCAAAAGCTGTTTGTTGATTAATTTCACAATTGCATTACGAAAGCATTTTAGTAAAGTAATAGGACGAGTATTGTTTAAATTATATTCCTATAGTTTGGGTTTTGGAATAAGATAGATGAAGGCTAAATTCTATCTGTCAGGTATGCAGAAGAGTTTCAGATAGGTACAAGTGAAAATCCAAAAAATATGTTTCATTTTAGGGCCTAAATGTTTTAATATTTCATTTGAGATTTTGAATAGACTGGAGGTTTTATCGTTAGGTAATATTTGGAGGATGCAGTTCCATTTATCTTCATTTGGTAGATCCATAAGGTTATTATAAATTTGGGGATCTATTGTTTCAATAGGTTCATACCATTTTTTTCAGTTATCTAGGAGTGAAACAAAATGATGTCTAGTATTTGTTATTTGTTGAAAATGTCTGTTTGTTTCTCGTTTAACATCATCTGCAGAGATAAGTAAACTAAGATCATCAGATGAATTGTCAAGGCATCTGTCTAGAACAATTGTTTGTCTTTGTCTATTAAGGATAGAATTATACATTTTGGCTTAATCATCATGAAAATTATCATATCTGTGTTGGAGAGCTGCTTTAATTTGTTTCATTTTATGTTTGTCTTCTTCTAGTTTGATCGCAATCAAATGGATTTTAAGTAGCTCAGAGATATTCAGATTAATTGTATTAAGGTCAAAAAGTTGAGGACTGCCAGTATGTGACCAGTTTAAGTTGTATTTTATCAAGATATCAAAAACTTTTTTGTATGCATAAGGCCAGTTTATTGATATAGAATTGAGGCAAATGTATTTCTTTATAGTACATTGAAACTTTTGTATTAGAATCAATTGTTTATAAAGATTCTTCAATAGTCTTGGTCTGAGGTCACGAGCATGTTGAGATGAGTATCTTGACAGAATACATTTTTTTGCTGCCTTTTCGATACATCCTTGCATAAGATCTCAGAAGAAGTTGAATGCATAATTTGAGTGTAATCTATTGGGAGTGAGACTGGATAATTGACAGCTTTCAAGAAAACCATCCATTTTTTTTTCAAATTGTGTTCAAGAGTTTTCGTCCATAGCATCATACAGGTAAATTTTCTTTTTGGTATGTTTTTTGTCATTATTTGAAGTGGTAATTTCAGCTATATTTACATTGATATAAACTATCGAATGATCAGAAATGTTAGGATCTACACTGATAGTTTGGGCTTTGTTAAGGTTTGCTGCAATATGTGATGTAGTGTACATATGATCTATTCTTGAAGGTCAATGGTGTGTAACGTGAAAAAAAGAAGGGAAAAGTTGATTGGCATTTTCATGTAAGAGATCAAATGAGTTAAAGAGCTGGAAGTCTTCAAGTTGGGTGAAGAAGTAATTAGCATTCGACATATTATTAAAATGATCTGGGATCGCATTTAAATCACCTAGTAAAATAATTTCCATATTGAGGTCTTTTGCTGATTTGATGACATTGCATACTTCTTTATATGTTATTTTTGAAGGGTTAGATTCGAGCTAGATATGTAACAATTGATTAATCTGATGCGAAATTTGTTGTGAAATTGGAAATTGACAAAATATAACGTTCATATTAACCGTAATGTTTGTAAATATGATCAGCAAGATGTTTTTTTATAAGAAGGCCAACTACGAAACCTGAATTTTGTGACTGTTGATCAAAGTTGAAAAAATGCGAATAATTAGATGAGGTAGATTTCGAGAAGGCTAAGGTATTATTAATTGATTTAAAATTGATTTCTTGGAGGCCTATTATATCTAAATGGTTAATTTCATAAGTGTTGAGCAAGAATTGTTATTTTTGTGGTTGAATAAAAGAACGAACATTATGTATCGCAATGTTGAGTCGAAAAGATAATATGTTATTAGTCGAAAATATATTGTTAATTTTGTTTGTATTTGGTATATTATTGTTTGCTACCAGGTCACTGGGGTCAACCCATAGATAATGCTGTGAATTATCAATCATTAAAATATTTAGGGTGGGAAATAAAGATATTGTCAGCTATTTTTTCATAACTAGAAGGAGGAATGACTTCTTCAATAGTAGTAAAGACGTCTGGATTGATTTTGAGTTATGTTTGTAAGATTCTTTGTATGTTAACGATGGCACATCCTACATTATTGAGTTTAATTATATTGTTTTTAAGGTTGGTTTTGAGGAGGGCATTCTCATCTCTTAAGGTAATAAGTTCAGCAGATTGTTTAGCAACAATATTATCTTTTGTATAAGGACTCGCAACATAGGTATATTCCTCAGTTTCCATACCGTCTTTATTGAATGATTTGTTTAGTAACTCTGCTTAGTGGAAAAGTAAAACGTTGATGTTACGAACTTTCTCAACCGTGGTAACTTGTTCTGCAGTTGAGTGAAGATCTGCATCTATTTGGCGAGTTGTTCAGAGATAGTGAGCAGTTGATTGAAAATTTGAGCGAGCACTTCTGATTGGGATTGTTAGTTTGAGATTTCATTTGGCATGCTGTATTCATCTTTAGTTTCATCAGCTCAGCGATGCGATATATGTATACTAGCATCTAGAGTTTGTTTCCCTTTATCATTGATAAGGCGAATAGATACGTTGTTTGTTTTGGTCTTTATTTAATGGTATAGTCTGAGAAATTTTTGTTTGATGATTAGGGGGATGATAATATTGTCTGATGTAGATTTATCTTTAGCAATGTTCTGTTATTGATTCAGTTTATGTTTATTTGCAATCTGTTGTTTCTTAAGGTGGGATGTTGGTTTGAGAACAGCAATGGATGCTTTATAATTACAAAATTGTGCAGGCTGATATTGTTGATATAAATGTAAAGTTTGTCGATCTTGTAGAGCTGAACGAGTTTTGCGACAATTCTATGATTGATGGTCTAGAACTTGGCAGATGAAGCAAAGTTTTGCATTTGGATCAGTCTAAATTAATCTTTTCCTATTAAGGAAATAAGTTTTTCCATTTTTAGTTACTTCTAAAGATTCTTTAGTTTTAAAATAGAAGATGGCATATTGAAGATTTTTGTAATTGTTACGTGACTTAGGGATGATCTAGGCGATCGCTTCAATAGCATTTCTGATGAATATTAGATGGCGTCTATTTGTGTCAAGTGGAAGGTTAGTTAATTTCAGAAAAATTCAGACTTTTTTCTAACATTTTTGACTGATATAGTACATGGGTGAACCCTAATTAGATCTTTGAGAACAAAATAGCTATTCAATTTGTTTAATATAGTTATATCTGTGTTTTGTTCAAAGGTAAGAGTGGCTTATTGCCAAAGGTTCTTAGTAGACATGACACAATGGGAGATCATTCTAAAAAAGGAGAAGGTCGATTTAATATTTGATTTAGTAGTAGAGATCAGGATCTCTGTGAGACGGATTGACAACTCAGGGATGTACTTAGCTATTGGTTTGATTGTAAGGGTAAAAACGTGTCATTTTCCAAACATAGAAGTTTAAGTGTAATTGCGTTGTTTGCTTTTGCATGTAAGATAAATCCAATTCAGACAATTTTCTTTGTTGAGTTCTCAGGGTAAGTACGAATTGAGGCACCAATAAAGGATGAGTAGTGTAATGCAAATATATCATATGCTTCATTTTGTTTATCTCTATTGAATTTTTTAGGGAAAAATTTTTCTGCAGTGTAGTAGGCAAAGTAAATTGAAGCTTCAGTCTCGTGTTCTAGATGGATTTCATTTTTTTCATTTTGTTTGTTGTTGAGACCATTTTCAGAAGTATCAAAGACTTGGTTCTCATCTAGGGAAATGTTGTCATCATTGTTGGAAGTTTCAGGACCTTTTTTTTTGTCTAAGGTGTTAGGAAGTGAAGTTTCAACTTTCATATCTGTAGAGCTGTTGGAGGTACTTCCAGAGGCGTTTAAAGTTTCAGTTTGTTTTGGTAGTTCAATATGCTGTTTCTTAGCTAGGCATTGTTGTTGTTGGTTATTTTCCATAGGGGAAGAGCGAGCTTGGTAAGGCTTGAAGTTGTTATTACGAGCGTTTTTTTTAGTCATTTTTGGTTTTAGTGATTGATGGAAAGAGTTTTTAATAAATTCCTTTTATTTCACATATGTTTTAATTATAAAATAAAAGCTTCTTCAGAAAAGTATTTACTATTCTCATTTAGTTCAATGAGTGTGTTTTTAGAAGTTTCAGAAGAAGATTCAAAAACTGAGTTACAATCATATATTTCCTGATAGTTTTCTTTCATTTTGAAAAGTAATTGTATAAAAAAAAAGGATAATCATTAAATAAATAATAATGTAGCATGATAGATAGTAAATAATGATTATTAAATAATAATACTAATAACGTGATGTGATGGATAAAATAAATTATGTAATGTAAGAAGAGAAGAATAGGATAAATAGCATATACACTTAGGAAAAGTTAAGATTTCCTATATTATCATGTGTTTTATGTTTTAGTTAATCATAAATTGGTATTATATTATCACGTAATTATATAAAATTGAGAAAGTAACTTTTAGCTTTCTTTTTGATGTGCATAACTTTTACGTTGCTATTGCTTCATAATTTCCTAAAAGATTGTGAAGAATAATTAACCTAAGTTGAAGCTATAGCATATGATTGCAACATATTATCTGATGAATATAATAGATATGATGAATTAAATATCACCCTAGATTCATATTGTAATATGGCAAAGTTCATAGAAAGAATTATCATTCAATTTACCCATATGAATAAAATTTCGCATCATTATAAATTATAATTTAATGATCCAATTTGTGAATTAGTGAATTAAAATTTTATGCTTTAAAAGTTTGATTATTCCTGACGATAACTTTATTGGAAATTATCAATTTTAACCTAATCTTTGGAGGGTATCATATTATTTCATTTATTAGAATAAGTCACCAAAATAAAGTTAAATCAAATGTGTTATAATTAATAATGCTTACTATAACTTAAACATACTTCTTTTTTATTTGTAAGATATATACATTCTTTCAATCACTCAATAGTTATACTGGAGAGGAGAGAAGACAAAAATATTGCATGGCTTAAAAATAAAAATTTAAATAAATTTTTTATAAGTTATTAGCTATGTGATTTTTATACTGAATAAGTTAGCAGTTACTTTAAAGAGATATTTATATATTGTTTTGATTAAATGTATAGCAATTAATAAATTCACTTGTTAAAAAAACCAAAATTTTCACCTTTGCGTATATACACATAATGAGCTTCGCTAAAGAATTAACTCTTATATAAAAGGAAGGCATAATAATAGCTAATAAATTAGGTCACATAAATTCAGAGATTGCAAAAGCTATAGGATGTCATTGAAAAACTGTTTCAAGATATCTTACAGCTTATAAATCAGAAAACCTTTCAAAAAATGATCAGGTTGACCATGTTTAATCGATAATCAAGAAAGGCAAAGATTAAAGGCTGAAGTTCTCAAAAGCAAAGAATTGAGATGGAAAAATTTAGCAAATATTACTAAATAATTTTTGCTAAAAATAATAAACCAATCTCTAAAAAAACTATTCGCTGTGTACTTTATAAAGAAAATGTATCTTCTTGTATTTCTTGAAAGAACTTTTAATTTTAGCAATTAATAAGATTAAAAGGCTTGCATGAACAATGGAAAGAAAAGATTGGACTATTGAAGACTGGAAAAAAATAGTCTGAACAGACGAGTTCACTTTTTCTCAATTTTACAAATCTGGATGAGAATGAGTGTAGCGAGAATTAGGAGAGGAATTTTATGAAGATTGTATTGCATTGACTGTAAAACATTCTCCTTAAAGAATGTTTTAGACTGTTTTTCTTTAAAGTTGAGATCCATTATACTACTTAAAGGTTTAATTACTGGAGAAATTTACAAAGGTATTCTTGTCACTTATGCAGTTCTAACGCTCAAGGAATTTTTCTGAAAAACAAAAAAAAAATTTATTTTTCAGGAAAGTAATATGCTAGTTCACATTTTGAAGGTTGCATGAGAGTTTTTACTTTTTCAAAAGGTAGATTTACTTCTATGGCCTGCTCAAAGTCCTGATTTTACCCAATTGAGAATATGTGATCTATAGTTGAGGTAGAAATTTGAAAATGCAATCCTCAACCTTTAAGCATTTCTGAGCTTAAAAGGTGGTAAAAGAAGCGTGAAATATAATATCACAAAAAGAGTACTAAAATTTGGTATAATTAATGCCAAATAGAATTCAGGCTGTGATTAATGTCAATGGAAGACATACTAAATATTAATATCAGTTTTTGAAAAATAAAAAAAATTGTATGTTTTTATAAAAAATAAAAAATTATTGAAAAAATAAAAGTGTGCAATATTTTTGTTTCCTCCTCGAGTACCTCTTTAATTAATTTTCTAGATATAATCATCAGCGAAAGTAATAGCACTACAAGTGCTACTTGTTTTTTGATTAGTAGCATATTCATTTTTCACTCTAGAATTTTCTATTATTTCTAGAGTGTTCTTTATAAATAATATTTAATAAATAAACAAAAAAAAGTTATAGAAAAAAATAAAATTTTTCATGTTTTTCATTTAAAATGATATTAACCACTCTTGAAAGAAACTGAAATGCTGTTAACCTTTTTTGACAATGAAAAATATGAAATGCAAGAGAAATTTCACAAAGAACAGATGTTCCCTTACACTCCTATTATCATTATGTTAATTCATTAAAGAAAATTGATAAGATTACTATAGGTTATCAGTCTGGTTAACCACAAAAATTGACTCCTAAAAATGCCGTCAAATTGGAATGATTGTCAAGCATAATCATTTTACTACAGCAAGTAAAATGAAGGTTCAACTTAAAGAAAATAATCCAGAGCTTGAAGTTAGTGAATAGACCATTTATATTAAGCTAAAAAATCTTGGATTTGTGTCTGTTTGTCCTAGAAAAGTTCCTCTTTTGACACAGAAAACAAAAGAGAACTGGTTGTCTTAGGCCTGTGATCATGTGAATTATAATTAGAAAAAGGTGGTATTTTCTGATGAAACTACACTTCAAATATTCTGTAATACCCTTTCAGCATGGTCACGTGACAAAATTCTATTGCTCTGATGATAAAACACCCATTTAAAGTTTATGTTTGGGGTGCAATCAGCGTTAAGGAAAAAATTGGCATATACATGTTCACTGAAAATTTGGATTGTCATTTATACCGCCAAATTTTGAATGAACATTTATATGATAATGCAAGTGCAATACATAGTAACCGATGGGTCTTTCAGCAAGATAATGATCTGAAACATACTTCTCGTAATGTTCAAGGTGACTTGAAAACTCACCTTCTGGGTCAGTTTCTTTCTTGGCATTCCTATAGCCCTGACCTTAATCCTATTGAGAATGTTTGGGCTATTTTAAAGAAAAATGTTGAGAAAGAGGTCAAGA
>CAJVPP010002384.1:0-15059 GCA_910592005.1 Funneliformis mosseae
TTTAAAATTATTATAAATAATTTTAATTATTAAATAAAATTGCAGGCAAATTTGCCTGCAAAACGCTTGAAGGGATAGATAATTTATATTAAAATAGTTGATTAAAAAACTTATTGATCCTTTTAGAAATCTATTAAAACACTAAGATGAAAATGACATTTTAAAAAAAATTTGAAAAATAATTTGTTGCATTAGTAATATAATATTGTAAAGTCAAAAACTCTCAAAATGATATATCGCTCAAATTATAAGCCAATCTAAATTTAAATTGAAAATTTTAGTTCAGTTCAGTTTAGATTATTAATCTTAAAAATGTCAGTTTAAATCTTAACTAAACCATAAGCTGGTAAAAATATGAATTGAACTGAAAATTTCAAATTATTCTAAAAGTTCAGTTTGATTATATATAAATTCTGAAGAAAATTTGTGAGAATTTTTAACTTTTTTGCAAATTTTGACAATTTTTTAAGTTTGATAATTTGTATGTGAATTTTGAAGAGAATTTACAACTATTTGTGATTCTATTAAGAGTTTTGTGATTTCTTTAAGAGTTTCTTGCGATTCTCTTAAAGTTTCACAATTTTTGTGATTTATTTAAGAATTTCATAATTACTTTACAATTTTTTTAAAATTTCGCAAATACTTTGTGATTTCTCAGAATTTTGCAATTTTTGCAAATCTCTTAGTATTTTATAAGTCCGTTGTGCACGTTCCAAGGTCTGAAGTATACTAAAGATCACAGCATTGCTTGAAATAATTTAATGAAAAGATAAAGTAAAAAAAAAAAACTTACCTATGGATCCAGCTCAAAAGAACTCGCCTAAAAAAAAAAAAATAAACCGACCCGAAAAAAAAAAAAACATTAAAATTTAAAAATAATTATCAAACTTTATTTAAGCTAAAAGTAGTAAAAAATTAATTTATTTTCCGTTCTAAACAGATTTAGGTTAGATTATATAAGCAAAATTGAGACCTTCTTTCACATGATTTAAACTTTAGCAACTTAACCAACCTTTTACGCATATTGTTCATTATCTTTATACAGCAAAGTTTTCTAATTGTCGTGCTTGGGTTATGTCCAATTTGCGTCGACGTGCTTTTGCTGACCTAGTTCTTTTTAATATATCTTACATGCAGTGATGTGCATTTTATGCTTCCATTAGTATAAAATTTGATTGGAAGCTTCCAATCCAAATGAATTTATTAGAGAATTATGCTTCCAACCCTTCCAAAAGTGCTTCCAAGGGTGCTTCCAATCTTCCAAGTGCACATCACTGCTTACATGTATTCTCAATAAAACTTATAATATATAATCATCATGAATGAAGCTACTGCGTTTTGTCGGTATTTTAGTTTTAAAATCACCTCAGTATTGAGCCGTAGTAAAATATTAAAGAATTCAAAAAAATCAAGAATTTTTTGTGAAGCTTTAAAAATCTCATTTTGTTACATATGATTAAAGTTATCTTAAAGTTGAAGGTTTAATATGTGAAATATTAATAACATTTTGATTCTATGATCATACAAATAATAATTATACAAATGGTCATCGTGATACTATTAATTTTCATATGTTTTTACAATATTTTTTCTTGATCGTGAAGGAGATTGCTGGTAAGCATAGTTTATTAGTATCATCAAATATATAGATTATTCAAATAGCAAAAGGAAAAAAAAAAATTGTTACATACCATTGAAGGTGTAAGGATTGATTTTGTCGGAGTTGATAAATGTTTCTTTCTGGTTAGAGTAACTAATGATCACGAAAAAATTTATTAAATGTCAATAGTCAATGATGAACGCGGCAAAGTAATCAGAACAAAATAATAAACTTACCATCATATGGCAAAGTAACAACGATTGACTTATCTTGTCCGAATCGGAAATTGTCTGCGACTACATCATCACTATATCGCTTAATATGATATTCATTTAATTTGCCTAGTTTGACTTGTCGGAAGTTCCAAGTGATAACAAATGGTCCAGTACTAAAAAGTAAAAATGAAAATAAATTATAGTGCTTATTTAATTGAACCTCACCCAAATTTTGAAATTTCATCTTACCTAGTGATAATCGTTCTTTCTGTTTCATATTCTCCGGTATTAAATCTTGCCGGCGTAAAATTAACCTTAAATCATTCCAAAACGGATTAAAAAAAGGATCTCTCGACGCATTAATTATATAACAAACGTATTAATACTTACGTCATGCTTCATAAGAGCTAAATGTTCCGGTTTCAATTGAAGCCTTTTGGCTTTTGGCTAAATGAAAAATAAAAATAAATAAATTTCATATTGACGTATCATGTAATTCTTTTTTTTTTTTTAAAAAAAAAGGAAAGTGAAATACCTTTTCTGTTTTTGCGAAACTTTTTTCAAATCCTGTCCTACCTTCATGATCGGATTTGATTTCTGTGTTTATCAACAGCAAATACTTATCGGTAGTAGCAATTAGCCATTTACCATCAGAAGTCACGTCGATTCCTTTGATAGCACTTCCCATGGCAGGTAAATTTGTTTTTGCGATCTTTCCCAGCGAATCAAATAGTTTGATATCACCTTTAGCAGTTCCTACGGCAATGTGACCTTTCGCATCAGTGGTTCCACTGAGAAAATCATTCTTGGTAACGTACTGCCGACGCTTTTCATCAACCAATTTATAATCCGGCAAGCGAGGGTCGATGCTGTATATCGAATTTTGTGATAAACCTATGAATGTTTTTTCTCCCGTCATTTGGGCGAATTTGCTTTTTGGGAAAATATTGGCAACAGGAATTATATCATGAACATTCCATTCTTCTACCACTTTTCCATATTCTAGGTCCATCTTGTAAAGGTTATGCTCATCGTTTTCATCCATCAAAATCATGGTGGAATCACCCTCGTGCAACATCATCTACAAAAGAACAAACGCACGCGTGTAAATATCAAAAAAAAATCGTTTCGTACAAAAAAGTTACCAATCACAACCTTTGAAGGATTGAATTTTTTCCCGTGAGTTGTCTTAATATTATTGATATTAGTAGAAAATTCTATCTTATCATCGTCAATGTGTTTGAATACACCAATTTTATTGCCCTTAAGAACAAAAGATCTATCAAGTTTATGACCAACGGTAAGTTGGGTGTTAACACCGTCTCCTTCTTCAGCTTCGGTGTTGATATCATCATCGTCGTCTTCTTCTGACGAATCCTCCTCTGTATTTAGAAAAATTCAGGTATAAAAATTGAGTAAAACAGAAAAATAGCACGTTATGAATATGATTTGAGATACCTTCTTCCGATTCCTCTTCATCGGAATCCCTGGCATCACTCATCTCGACATCTTCATCCTGATATGCATTCAGAAGATAATCTTGTTCCTCTTCCTAAATGAAGGACTTTAGCAACTAATAATACTAAAGGTAAAAATATTCGAGATAGTTTTTGAAATGATGAAAAAACCTTGGCTTTCGTCTCGTTTAAAGTTTCATACATAGCTGAAGTGAATCTCTTTTTAAAGCTGGTTTCATGATCCGAGTCCAGAAATTTGATTAAAAAGGAATGGATCAGATTATTTCCTAAAGAATATCCAAAATGGTGATTAGTCTCATGTTCTAGGATATCATCATTGAAAGAGATAGAATTTTTACCATCAAAATATACCCATATAAAACAGTGATGTGTCTATAAGTTTTTTGTTTTCAGAAAGAAATTGTTACTACATTAAATAACGACAACTACCGAATCATGAAAAAAACTTGGGGGGGGTTTATTACCGTATTGAACACCGGATTCATTCTCGGTTCTATTCTCTGTATCACGTGCCTTTGATCTTCATCCTCAACAAGAAGCCAATCTATTTGAATAATTTCACCCGTTAAAATAATATGATATTTTTGTATTAAGAGAAAAAAATTTATGACTTGAGGAGGTTCAATAACCCAAAAGGATACATTCATAACCATTCCCTCTTAAAATGCTCGTTGTTGCTAGAGGTGATTGCATTAAAAATGTGGCAGTACGTGGATCAAAGACGTGTAATTCGACCTCAACATCAATCATCGAAACAGTCTTGAACGAGCCGACGCCAGGAAGCTCTAATATAATGGCCGACTTTGTGGGGGTAGATGGATTTTCCGCAGTTCGCGCCTTCTTCGGAGTCGTACTAGCTGATGTTGGCGTGGCATATGGACTTTTTGAACCAGTTCTTCCATTCTTTGGGGTTGATGGTGGTGTCTTATCAATTTGATCATCTTTCTTTCCTGGCCTATCGGAGAAAGGTAAATACAACAAATATGCGAATAATTAATTTATGATAGTTAATAAAAGAAATGAATATTTTTTCTCAAAGGTTTGTCTAAACCAAAGGACCTACTCGTAAATAAAACTTTGAATCCCTTCTTCCGTCGCTTCTTCATGAGATAATTGAAATTTTCGTTCAAACATACAATTATACACTGTAAATTCAAAGGTATTTACGGTATGCGCGGTAACATTCATGTCACAAACAAATTCAAATAAATCATCAGGGTCCTATGTTTTAATTAAACTTGGATTAGCATACGCGTTTAAAAATTAGGTTTGATAACAACTTACTCCGGATAAATCCCTCCAAGAGAATGAGGCGAGTCCTTCGAATTGACCCTTACGAAACCTTAGAGATTCATCAATAAGGAAAATCTTTTCTTCATCAACTAAAGAATCGTAAAAACTGTTATATCAGACATAATCATCCAGAATGGTCATTATAATATGATTTGATTATATCATACATTCTTCTTCATCATCATCCATCAATTCTTCTTCACCTTCATCAAATACTCTACTGATAACTATTTGATATTGCCAATCGGTCCCAGTACGCCGAACGCTAGCTTGAGCGGTGTGAAAACTATATAAAAGTCGGTAATTATGAAAATAACTTGGTCAATAAATCGTCTTATAATGCGAAACAAATACTTAATAAACACGTACATGCACTCTCGGTTTCCTTTTAAACTGTTCGGTCTAACAAGGTAAAGTTCACCATTTGTTATCTTTATGAGTTCAGGATTATCAGGGTTTCCTACATGAAATAAATATATATTTTTTAATTCACTTTACTCATTAATAATGCAAAAAAACACTCTGTAAGAAAAGGTCACTAGCTACCCCAAATATATTTGCTTAAGGATTTTAAGACATTCATAATACAACGTGGATCTACTATTTAACAAAAAGAGGGAATCAAAAGAAAAACAATTTGACCGAGTCGTATTTTATATTATTTTAAAGATCTACGATCCGATTACAGAATTTGATGTAATATTTATTATGAGACTATGATCAACTGATCACATGAATTCTTTTGCGTATACGCGAACTTTTTTAACGCGCTGGGACCCCCAATATAAATCAAGTAATTTTTAATTTACCGATCTTTTTAAAAGACCGATCTATAAATTATATGATCAGTTTTGATTTTAGCAAGAAATGGTTATCACTTGAAGTTCCTTATATGATATCAACCTAATTAATAAATCCTTCCAGGAAGTGACATTTAAAATGAATCTAATTATTAAAAAAATTAAAAATCAAATTCATTTGTTATTGTTATTATTATTGTTTAGCATAAATTATGATTTTAAATAACGCCTTTCCGTATAAAAATATACAGAAGTCGAAAAAATAAAAAATGACTGCTTGTTTCACAGATCACACAGAACCAAGTTAAGCCACTTGAACGCTATACCGAATTTATTTATATTAAAAAAAAAAAAAAAAGACAGGAATTTGTATTCGTTATCAGTCTTTGGCTCATCAAGAAAGATGCCACTTTCCACTAATCCTACAGTATGTGTTCTTGGCTGTGGAACTATGGGCAGGGCTATACTATCCGGAATTTTAGATTGTTTAAAAGTAACAACGACGACTACAAGTGAGGTAGTCGATACTACTTTTGCTCCGAAAAACTTCATTGCTTGTGTATCAGGAGAAGAATCAGGACAAAAAATTACCAAGGCATTTAGTGATAATGTTAAGGTATTAATCGGGAATAATGTTGAAGGTGTTAATACGGCTGATATTGTAATATTATGGTAAATGAGAAATCCCGAGAATTCGAAGTAGCTTGAGTTAACTTCATTTGACGAATGCGAAACTTGGTCAAAGTAATTTTAAATTTAATATAACTTTTTTTTTTTTATTTAAACCAAAGTACTAAACCTCAAGTTGCAAAAAATATCTTGACAGAAAAAGGTATGGCAGAAGCACTTGAGAAAAAGCTAATAGTTAGTATTTTAGCGGGAGTGACAATAAGTCAATTAAAAGAATGGCTTCCTTCTTCAACTCGTGTTATTAGAGCAATGCCAAATACTCCGTGCATGGTAATGAGAGTTTACACTTTTTATTTTATTTTATTTTTGGAGGGGTTAAATATTAATCTTTGGATTATGCAGATTAGAGAGGGCATGACAGTCCTAAGCTGTCCTATGGATTGTAGTACGGATGATAAATCATTTTGTACTTGGGTGTTTTCTACGTTGGGTAGAGTTAGAATTCTGGATGAGAAGCATTTAGATGCCGTAACTGGCCTTTCGGGAAGTGGACCTGCATTTGCATGGTGAGCGATGTAACGATCCTGGTAAATTCATCAAGAATGATCACGTCATTTATTAATTTTTTTTTTTTAATCAAAAAGTGTCGTGCTTGAGGCACTTGCGGATGGAGGAGTAATGATGGGACTTCCACGTGAGGTGGCATTAGAATTAGCAGCTCAAGGTAAATAGATCAAATCATTTTTTTTTTTTTTTTACAAATGTATTTCAATTTCCTTGACCCACAACTTTGATTATATAGCAATCCAAGGAGCAGCGCGTATGGTACTTAAAACTGGCAAGCATCCGGCTGAAATTAAAGATAGTGTAACCACACCAGCTGGATGTACAATTGCCGGTTTACTTACAATGGAAGATGGTAAAATACGTTCTACACTCGCTAGGACTATACAAGAAGCTACTCAGGTTGCTTCTACTTTAGGAAACGTTCAATCTAAAAAATAGTGTAATTTGAAAACGGATAAATATAATAAGAAATAGAATTTGTCACTTTTTAATTTGCAAATAAAAAATAATACAAAAAGTTTCTATAGTACCAGGGTACAGTTATGATTAGATTTGATCAGATATGATCAGATTCTCACGTGACATCTAATTAAATGAAAAAAATTTTTTTCAGAGAAAATAAAGTGGGGCATACGGGTTTTTTAAAATTAACGTTCGTAATTTTTTTGGATATATATATATATATATATATATAAAAAGAAAAGAATAAAATAAATTCTGTCATATATTTTAATGCCAACTAATTTTTTTGAATAATACTGGTAAAATTGTTTGTTATTTAAATAGGATATCAATCAAAAAAAAAAAAAAAAAAAAAAAAAATTGATATTAGTTTTTCTTTTTCTTTATCCTCTCAAATTCACGGTTTTATACGTTTATATTTTCTTTTTTCTTAAAAAAAAATATAGAATAATAATGAATCCGGAAAAACTTGCCAAACTTCAGTCTCAAGTTCGTATTGGTAAGTCATTAAATTTTAAATTCAACTTTGATAATTATGATTTTTTTAAAAAAAAAGAAATTTAATGAAATTATCTTGTAAATAGGTGGTAAAGGAACACCTAGGCGTAAAGTTAAAAAGGTTTATAAAACCGCTACAAATGATGATAAGAAACTTCAATCTACACTGAAGAAACTTAACGTTCAACCTATTCAAGCAATTGAAGAGGTTAACATGTTTAAAGAAGATGGCAATGTAATCCATTTTACTGCCCCCAAAGGTATATGATTTGCACCAATTTTTCCCTTCCCATTGATGCAAATAAAATTACTAAACATTACCTTCCCCCCTTCCTCGTTATATAATATCATCAGTTCATGCATCGGTTCACGCGAATACTTTTGCTATCTATGGTCAAGGCGAAGATAAAGAACTTACTGAACTTGTACCGGGAATTTTGAATCAATTAGGTCCTGATTCACTTGCTTCACTTCGTAAATTGGCTGAATCATATCAACAATTTAATTTAGATTCTCAACGTGTACAATCTGAAAATACTGCCGATGATGATGATATCCCTGAATTAGTTGAAAATTTTGAAGCAGCTAGTGAACAAAAAAAGGAGGATGATGTACCTGCTGAAGCATCTGCCAGTGGTAGTGGAAGTGTTACGGATGCCGTTACGACTGAAAAAACCACAACTGAAAAAACCACGACTGAAAAAACCGCGACTGAAAATACCGCGACTGAAAATACCACGACTGAAAAAACTACGATTGAAAAAACCGAAGAAAAAACTCTTGTTGAAGAGGTTGATTGAAGAAGATAACCAAGTTTGGATAAAAGCAAATAATGATTTTTTTTTTTTATATAATTGAATTGTTTGGAATAATTTCATGGCAGACTCAAAAAAAAACAAAAACACAATGATAAATGCATAAAACTATGTAGAAATTGTTATGTAAAAAAGATGTATTAGGAATTTCGTTATATCATTTATAGTTTGTAAAAAAAAAAAAAAAAAAAAAAAAAAAAAAATTGAATTCATGAAAAAAAAAAGCATCAATTTTTAATGACAACAATCGTGTTTATTTTCATTTTGTTTTCAAATAGAATATTGTAAATTGAAAAAAAAAAAAAAAAAAACTATCATTCCGTTTTGCAATGTTTAATAAAATATTTATTGTACAAAAAAAAGACAGAATATTCCTTTCATCTAACGCTCGAATTTACAATTCTCTTTTCCCATAAAAATGTTCAATCATTTTCCGAACATTAGGTAATGTAACATTATGAATCGGATGCGTGGGTTTCTAAATAACACATAAAGAATTATTAATATAGAAATATCATTTATAAAAAAGTAATACACTTCGTTGATTACTCACGACTAAATTATCTGGATCTCCTACTACCACTCGATTTGTAATTTCTTCCTCCCACAGTAATGACCTAGCACCTGAATCCAAGTCTTCTCCTTTCGCCCTTTCAAAATCATAAATTACATGATGTTGAGAGGTAGAAAGACCACTAAGACAATAACAAGTATGATAATGATCTGCACCACGTCCTGGCTTGTCAATCAATCCGCCCTTAGGGCTTTGACAAGCGATCAAAATATATTCTTGAAGTGCCTCTGTATTATATATTTAATGAAGTTAGTTCTCTTGTTACCCAAAGGTATAAAATACGTTTTCGTATAACATAATAAAATAACCTCTTTCAAATAATGGTCGATCTGAAAAATCGAATCAAGGAGGATCTTATTAGTTTATATGACCTCATTCCCAAACACCCGTTTAGTAAAATTGATAAAAACTTACAAATGCACTGCGTATCCTCTGAATTTGCTACATCTTTCTCGTATTGACGCTTTGTCAATATTGCTTCCAATAAAGGAAACAAGGCACCGACCCAAAAAGAATAACAACCATCAACTAACTTATTCGGTCGTCCCTGAAATCCACCTTCCATTTGCATTTGAAGTGATGATGCCCAGCGCTAAAAAGAAATGGAATGAAACTCTTTTTAATCATTACTTTAAAAAATTTTACTTGGTCTTATAAAATGAAGAAATTACCAAAAGTAGTGGAATATCAAGTAAATCAGTTTTGCCCATAATCTCCATGGCAGCAAGACCACAAAACGCGTATCCACCATGCCCTTCAATGCCCGGTACCCCTCCAATTCCCCCGTCATAATTTTGACACCTTGAAATAAAGAATAGTGTGTCAATTCAACAAATTTCTTTTTTTTCCTCAAAAGTTATTAATGACAAAATTAAATCCGTAAACGGACTTTACCGTTTAATCCATTCAGCAGTACCCGCTGTCAACTCTGGTGTGATCAAATTCGTTAGTGTGGCAACAGATAAAACACAATATGCTCCACTACGAGCAAAATGAAAAAAAAAAAGATTTTCTTTAATAAATAATAAAAACGAAATTATAAAGGTATAATGAAAACGTTTAGATTTTTCTTACCGCACATCAACCTCGCCACCTTCATGCATAATAAATGATCCATCGTCTCTCTTTAGTTTGAGAAACCATTTATAAAGGTTTTCCCTGTCATATGAAAAATAATATTAACACCGACTTAATCATAAATTTGATTATAATTCTCATAAAGGATCCAACCTATCGATTAAATCATAAGCTTCTTTGATTCCAGAAGTCGCCAACGCGTTTACAGCAGCATACGTGACAGCAACGTGTGATATTTGACCCGGTCCCCCACAAAATCCTCCAGTAGGATTTTGCAATTTTGAAATGGTTGAAATAGCTCTATGTGAAAGGTAAATCGAGCATTATCATGGGAATATATGTAACCTGTAACGAGGATTAACAAATATATATACGATACCTTTTAATCAAACCCGTAGATAATTCATAATCAAGTAAATCCAAAGAATGTAACATCCAATAACATAACCAAGGTTTACTAGCATCCAACACTACTAAATATTTACTTAATCCTTTTAAACCATCTGATATATATTCAATATGAGATTCTCTGTTAAGCTTAATTCTAAATTAAAAGAGAGAATTAAACGCGATATTCAAAAGTAAAACTGATGAATGATATAACTATACTTACGTGTTTAACGACTTCTCGTCTCTCACAGCTTTAAACAATTTATATACCGATCTTTCGGTCTTAGTCTATTTAAACATTTTAAATCATATTAGAAATACATTATGCATATATAATTCCTTTTGATTAAAAGATTTTTTTTTGTATCTATTTTTTTCAGGAATTTATTCACGTTCAGGTTCAAGAATAACCAACCATGTTTAAAATGAAAAAAAAAATTACCTGAACCGATAAAGATTCGGTTGGAAAAGCATCAGTATTTACAAAAAGGTCTTCTAGACGACGAGGCCCGTTTAAGATTCCCATTTGTTTCTAATTGACAAAAGATAATTATTATCCTTCTGTAAAGAATAATAAATGTTAGACAAATCGGAATTGCGGCGCAGTAATTTGCTTATCAAAATTATGATCATTCTGCAACACGCGTCAAAGGATTTTTCAATCCGATATTAATATATCAAATTGACATTTATTATGTTGAAGAAAATAATTGAATATCATCAATATTTATCGTTTAATAATTTCAAAAAATTGAATAAGGGAAGAATGAATCTTATGATACAAAGTCTGATTACGTAGTGAAAAAGCAGATGATTAATCATCAACAGAAAAAATAACAGCAGCAACAACTTTATGAACATCATCACAATCACAACCACCATGGATTGATTGGATTTGGGAAATACTCAATTATATAACGATCATTTTCTTTAATTCGATGTAATGTTGTTGCAGAATGATAGTCAAAGATTTTAGAAAGAAAAATACAACACCCTTCTTGCAACCATACTGTGCTGAATCTTGGTCCTAGTAAGGTACTTTGTAAGTTTGATTTGTGACGATAACTTTTGTTAGATGTATTATGAAAATATTAAAAGAGTAGGTTTATTATCACGTATATTACATTTTTCTTGAGATTCTCTTTCCGTTATAATCATTTAATTGTGACTCATTTTTTGCTTTGTCAAGTGAGATTGTTGCTAATATAGCAGAAAAGAAGCATATCATGCTATATGCATTCGCTTATAGATAATGATTATATAATCACGCAAAAAACTCCTATTTTTATTGAAAACATCATGTCAAAACTTGGAGCTTTCTTTGGGATGAAAACATCCTTTTACAAATAATATCATATATTTGAAAACATAAATGGGATGTTACTTCAAAAACATTAATAACACAAATAAATAAAGTTATCTTACCAGGAATTGGATTTAACACTACCGCTAACTATTTATATTAATATCGCAAGAAACTATTTAATAGAACTTAGATATATATACACTAGAGTAAAGAAGAAAGAAAAGATGTGGTAACCTATTGAAAAAATCTTTTTAAAACAGCTAGACCTGCTTGAGGATAGAATACCTATTTTCTCTGAAGATAATTTTAGGTCAAATAAAAATAATGTATAATCACTTATTCTTATCACAAATAGGAGGTTTGCTAGGAAATGGAACTCTAGAAATTTTTAACAAAATTTTTGTTTTTTATTGCATTTTAGTTTTTAATGTTATTAGATTAAAAATGTAATAAGATTTTAATTTTAGTCAAAAAATTCCTAGAGCCCATTTTTTTAGCAAATTTTTCATGATAAATATATATTTTCAGCTATGATAGAAGTCAAAGTCTTTGAATTCCAAATAGAGAATAATTATTACAAAAAAAAAGTAATAAACATTTGATTTATATCAGTGAATTTTTGACTGATATTTATGATCATCTTATACTTTCCGATAATATGCAAATAACAAATAATTTTCTTAAAGAAACCTGTATAATTACATATTCAGAAAAAAATAATGGAAAGTTAAGAACTTAATAAAACAGGTGATTAAATGTGATATACCTATATTTAAAACATGCTTTTAGAATACCAAACCTTATTTGCATTTGATAATATATCAAGTTTGCTACTTTTTCAATTGATATACTTATTGTCAAACATATGAATCTCAATTTTGATGAAAAGTAACTGAAGATACACTATACATTTTTTAGTGAAAGAATTCAGTAAGGTATAATATTTTCAATAAATTATCATATTTCTAAATTTTATAGACAACTAAATGGTTAAATAAATTTTAATAAAAAGGAAATTATAATCAAATGATGATTAAAGTTAAAAAAAAAACATAAAAGTAATAGGTTAATAATTAATACAAAAAAGATAATTAGAAAAAATTATTATCATTGATTTCAAGGAATATGTTATCACTTAATTTCTAATATTTAGTAATGTTTTTAATTTTCTTAAGAATAACTTGTAATTATTAAAAAAAGTTTTAAACATCAAAATTACTACTTTATTGAATACTGCCCTTTATAATAATATGCTTACTAAAATTGCATTAGATTTAGATTTAATTCATTCTTATATTGACATCTTCTGCTATATCACAACCTTTTAAAAACCAACTAATAAAATTAATTATTATATATTATTACTAATAATAAAGAATATCTGTATTTATTTTACTTATTAATAAACTAATCAATACATATAGTAACTTTTAGTCTATTCCACTTAAAAATAATTGTTTAAGCAATTATAATATACATATTGTTATCATAGAATTCTTCAACTTGAGGTGGTCACGTTATCAAGTTTCTACTCAAAATTTTTAACTGCGATTTACTACAGTCAAGACGTTAGGATCTGTCTAACTCTTAACTTTAGCAGATTTACACGTTAGACTTAACAAATCTATCAAGTATAAAGACTTGAAAGATGAGATTGTAGACAATTTTATTTAAAGAATTCAGATGACGAACTCAATTACAAATAAAGTGTAAGGATCACGTCAGACTATATAAAGACACAAAGAGGCAGAAAATATAAGTTTTGAATTGATTCCTTTATTAATATTAAAACTTGTATTCGCAAAAGAGTTTACGAATCTGCAAAAGAGTTAATTTACAATATAAGCAAAAAGTCTATCTATTTATACAAAATTTTTTTTGTCATGGTTAACTATTTACTATATTATAAACTAACTAATTTAGCAAAATAAAATATAAGTAAATAAATACATTGAGAATAATAAAAATATGTAAAATAATAAAAATGTAAGATAAAATAAAAATAACAATAAAATTTAAAATATTAAAAATACGTATAACGCTAAATATTCTTAGACTTCATTTAATTTATAAAATTATGATTATCATTAGTATTTGAAATATCTTCAGAATTACGTAGATCTCCTGTATTTTCAGAATTTACAAAATTCTTAGTATATTCAGAATTCTGGATTAGGAGATCATCATACTGCGTCATTTACGTAATTTCATTATGACTGGCCAATTATTTTGTTGACAATATATTTCTTTCTTTTAACATAAATATTAGACAATAAATTAAAAGTTACATTAGCAGCTTTCTATAATAATTAATTTTATAATATTATCCTTATATTAATTTTAATCTAACCTAATACCAATTTAAATAATTTTTATAATATTTCAAATCTTAATATTTATTTATTAAAAACCTTGTTAAATATAATTACCTTTTTTTTTTATATTTAACTCATTATTTTAATATTATAAGCTTATAAGAAACTAACTTTAAATTTGATAATTTATCACTATTCAATTCATTTTTAGACTATACTATCTATTTTAATTCACATTAAGTAAGCCAATTCATTAGATTTGATATTAGCCTATTTTTTAATTTAAAATTAGTAAACATATTTTTTATTACAATTTCAAATTTGATAGAATCATTTATACTAAACTTATAATTTGTAAACAAATAAAACTTTTAGTTGCTAATTGCTACTTTTCACTAAGAAAGAATATAAATAATCTTTTAAAAAACTGACTATTTTTATTAAATAGCTTTAGATAATGTGATTACTATATCATTCTTTTCAGTGATTTTAATATTGACTTAAATTATTCTAATAACTCATCTCCTTCTAAACTTATTTATTAGATATAATTTCTTTGATATTTTTATAATAATGTATAACAAAAACAATTTAACATATCCTATATTTTTCTGATAATTTTAAATCAAAAATTAATTATATTTAAAAAATCTTTAAGCTAACTTAAATTAACTTAATATATATTAACTTATTTATCTCAGATTATTACATAGTTTTTGTTACATATTTTAATTTTTTAAAGATTAATTACAATAATCAAAAATGTCTTCTAAAAATCTCATTCATTTATAATAGAATGAATAATATTAAATAGGTTAAATTTAGGTAAAAATTTGATAATGAAATTAATAATTATTTTTTAAAAATTATTTTTAATATGATAATGTGATCACAAAAATCTTTAAATAACTACTAGACCTTTTTTAAAATTTGAATACTTATAAATAAATCCAAAGGTTAATATAAAATAATTGATAAACAGGTTATAATATCTGATAAAATGATTGATAATCAATTATTTATATCTGATAAAATTTTT
>CAJVPP010002385.1:0-15059 GCA_910592005.1 Funneliformis mosseae
CTTTTGAACGCATGAATGGAATATTAGGTATTTTTTTTGAGAATTTCTTGAATAAATTGGCTTACTAATTTATGAACAATTTTTAGGTTCTTTACCAAATAGTAATAGAAAATTAAACCTAAGCTAATGCATCAATTGATGTTTGATATTCAAATCGACAGTATTACAAATTCTAGTGGTATTGAAGTAAAAGGGCTTGAATTGCTAGACAATTAGCCTTCAATTAGTTCCTTTTCGGATATAGACAAATTTTTTTCTGACGAAATCCATCGATTTTTGATGAATTCACGAAATATTAAGGAATCAAATGTTACTGGTAGTAGACTATTTCCTGGCAAATTCCTTAAACCATTATCTGATAGTATAATTATTTCAAGTGAAATGCTTGATTTGATGGTTGAATACTACAATGCTACTTATATAACGTTTGATTTTAGGAAATCATTTGATAAGGATTCAGAAGATGGTATAATGATTCAGATCAAAATAAATCAATTCAAAAGGTATCGAATTGGTTCTCAAATCTTCAGATCGTTAATGTCTTTGCAATATGTAAAAAATTCGTACATTTTAGCAAAATTTATTACAAATAATAGTACAGTCGATTGTTATCTTGGCCAAGTCCAATATTATTTTACACATAAGGTCGATTTGCAATCTGAAAAGGCTGAACATTTTCTAGTATTTGTTCATTGGTATAAACCTGTAAGTTCTCCAAATATGCAATATTATTTTAGCGAAGAAAAAACTTGTAATGTCGAATTATGGGATATTGAATTTTATCCAGAAAGTCGTGATTGTATAATACCAGTTTATCATATTTTGGGTCAATTTGTACTGATTAACTATCGAATTTCAGCCTAACAAAATGCAAAAGAATATTTGGCTGTTAATCTAATTAATAGAAAATACTATTTGTAAAAATAAATTGGATGTTTTTAGCATTATTGACTGTTAATCCTAAATATCAGTTATATTTTCTTACGAATTTTATTTTATTTTAAATCTATTTTTGATGTATATCAATCAGATGTAAATCAGATATCAATCAGTTATAGATAAGATGGATTGAATTTTAGCTGATTTTTGACGTATGCCAATCAGCAATAAGTATGCCAATTAGCTATAAATAAAATAGGTCAAATTTTAGCTGATTCTTGGCTGATTTCTAGTGTATGCCAATTGGCTAGACTGATTTTTTGATAATTTGCCAAATTTAGGCCAAATTTAGGCTGATTTTTCGCATGTCTGATTTTTTTGATTTTAACCAGTGGTATCTATTATAATAAAATATTATTTTCATTATAAATCTTATTACTTAATATAATTATTATTATTCGTATTGAATTTGGATTTTTTAATATTTTTATCATCTAGAATAATAGAGAAAAATATTAAGTATATTTATTGATTATTATTTAATCTAAAAATAAACTTATTATTATTATTTTCAAATTTTATTTTACCTTTAATAAATAAATGAGATTAAATAATCATATAAAAATTAAATATAAAAGGTAATTATTAATATTAAAATAAAATCTATTTACCAAATATACTTTTGAATTTCTTGTAAATTTTACAGATATTATTAAAATTTTATTCGTTAGTCTAATATCTGAAGAATCGCTAATTTTTATTTGTTGATTTTTTAATTTAAAATAATTTTACCAATAAAGTTAAGAATAGCCTTAATTATTAGTCTTTTTTGGAATTAAAATGCCAATATTTTTGCATTAATTTAATATAATCTTCAGGTACATTTGTGATAATAGAAGGACAAAAGCTATCACAAATTCTAATAATAAGTTTTATATCATAAGATTGATCATTAATCCTCATATAATTATTCCAAAGCTATAAAACATCTGAAACTTTTTATATTATTACTTGTTTTCTCTTATAATACTTTTGAAACAACATAAGAAATAGTTATTTTCATTAACTGACTAATTCTTAAATCACTAATTATTGCATTATATTCATTATTATAAAGATTATTTTTACTATAAAATTTTGATGAAAATTCCTTGGTAATGAATATTATGAAGTGCATAGATAATTTGCTGTAATATTATTAATTTATTTTTCTATTTAATAATATAAAAGTTTATAGTAATATAATATTTTAAATTATATTTATAATATGTCATATGATATAAATATGACATTTTTGACTAACTAGGTTTACGTATAAACACATAATTTACACATATATAGGCTTAGATTATAAAATAAAATTTTTTTTTTGATAACTTCCTTTCTTTTTACTTTTTTTACTGCAAAGTTTCCATATTATAAATATTAATTACAATACCAAATTTTTTTCTTAAAAAAAAGGGCATAAAAATTCCAAAACTCTTCTACTTAGTTATATTATGAAAAGTTTTCATAAAAAATATTTAAGGAATTTTAAAAATAGTAATAATTGTTATAAAATTTTATAACCAAGTTTAATAATAAATCAATATAATAATATATAATAGTTGCTAAAGTAAAACATTGTAAAACACTTGAGAAAGAAGAGCATAGAATTATTTTATGAAATAAATTAGGAAGTACATATTTAACTTTAGTAATAAACTTGATATAATTTTTATTTGACATTTAAATTATAATATAGTATATAAATAATCTAAATTTGAATTATTTTTATTTGATAGGAACTACATATTTTTAACCAATTTAATAATACAATTCAAAAAATTATTATATTGTTTAAAGGGAACTAAAAGGAAAATAAGAAGAAATAAGATAATAAAAAAAGAAATACTTATTAGCTTACTTGTAAATAATCCTTTATAATCTATTTATTATTTATAAATGAGAGATTTTCTAATAATATCACATTACAATTATATGATTTACTATATTCATAATTAATTATCTTCTAAATATGCAAAAATTATTAAAACAAACTTTTGAATCCTTTATTATAATTATTAGATTAATTTTTATCTAAAAGGAAAATATATAAAAATTGTTAAGATCAATGAATTGACATGCTTAAATTTGTAATACTTTTAAGTTAGATAATCAAAATTTAAATATTTACTCACTAATAAAATAAATTTAAGACTTGTTAGCATTATGTAAATTCTACTAAAAAAATTTTGAGTGATATACTAAATGGAAAATCTAATCATTAACTATTCAAACTTAATTAAACACGTCATTATTATTGAATTAAGGAAATAAAAATTAATTATTATTAGAAAACAAATTTGATTTGAATAAGTCAAAATTCTATAATTCTATATTACTTTAAAGATAAATACAGGCTATCCATAAGGTAATGTCTTTTTAGTTATAAAAAAAAGAATTAAAAATAAAATAAAATATAATAAATTGAACCCATAAAATATTTTCTGTAAATATTTATATATATATACAAAATAAATACATCAAATTGAAAATCTGGACAATCTGTATCAAGCGTAATATTAGCAAATTATTTTTTTTCTTGAATAATATCATTAACAGATTTTGAAAAGATCTAATTTATGTCATTTCAATTTATCATAATGCTTATAGTTCTTTTTATCTATTATTCTATAAAGTTAAGTAAAGTATTTTTTAAATAAAAAAAAGTCATAATAAAAATTCTATTTCTAATCAATATTCAAAGTCTCAGACAGTTTTACAAAGATAAGAAATAATGATAATATTAGTATTTTTTAAATAAAAAAATGGATTTCTCTATTAGAATCTATCTCTAATAAGGTTTTAAGATCCTGATTAGTACATTTAAATTCAGCCTAAATAATAAAGAAATATTAAGAAACATTTCTAAAAGACAAATAATTAAAAAAAAATTAGTCTTTATTATTTGATATAAAATATTCAAAAACATTTTTTTGGATTCCAAATTTTTTAAAAAATTTTTTTCTTTTTTTTTAAGAAAAATATTATTGAAATAAAAAAAAAAGTTTTATATATCTATAAAAATAATATCAGATAATATTAAATTTGTAAAAATAATACTTTTGACATTAAATTAAGATAACAGTAAATTATTAAAATTAGATTTCAGAATCATCAGATAATTCAAAAGATTATCTGATAAATATAATAATTATCAAATATATAATTTTAAATTCAAATCAATACTTAAAATTGTATTGATATTTGCAGATATTTGGATAGATAAACTATAAATAATCAAAAGTTTAATTTAACTTTTATTTTCATTGTTTTTTTTTAATTCTTCTGTTATTTTCAAAAAAATAAAAAATGACTAAAAAGAGAAATCATAAAACTAATAAAAGAGCATTAACTGAGAAAAATTATCAAGATAATATAGATGAGATATTTGAAGATAATAGAAGAGAGAAAAAATATTTAGAGATAAAAATAAAACTTCTACTTCTAATAGAAATCCTAAAAAACTATTTTAACAGTTTTAAGATTTAATAATCTTAGCAGCTGAAAATAGCAGTAGAGTAAGCATACAAAAGATGAAAACTACACTATTTTTATTTATAAAGTTAATATTGATGAGATTGATTGCAATCATATTTGTCAGAGAAAAAGATCATCAACTTCAAATGCTAATACACATCTTACAGCTGCACACAATAAAACTAAATCTACACAATTTTATAATGAAATTTTCATAGAAAATGAGTCACAATTATCACCTCTAGATATAAATACATAAAAAGCAATTGAACAAGTATTAAAATAATTTATTGTTGAAGATATACAGCCATTTTATATATTGAAAGCAAAAAATTCTGAAGATTAATTGAATTATTAAATTCTTCTTTTATAATTCCATATGATAAGTGTTTAAAAACTTTGGTTACTGATTCATATAATCTTGCTATTAAAAATCTCAAGTTATTATTGATTGAAAATATGATGTAGTGTTCACTTACATTGGATTTATGAACTGTAAAAAACTGATATAGATTCTTAGGTATTATATATCATCAGATTACCAATAATTTTTAATTAAAAGAAGCTATGTTAACTATTTGTCATGTTAAAGATCCACATACTGGAGAAAGTATTAAAGATATTTTAAACCAGGTTATTAAAAAATGGAATATTAAAGAAACGTGACTTTCAATAGATCAGTGATGTAAATAAAAACATTCTGCATTACACGTCTTTGATTTTATTATAAATACTCTCTACCTCACCTCTTAAAAATTTTAACTTTCTCCACATCACCTCTTAAAAACTTTCAACAATTTTTCCTTTATCTTTCCCTTATAAATTTTACCTCACCTCTCAAAAATTTCAACATTTTTTCTTTTATCATTCCCCTTATTCTTCCCAGTATGTATAGTCCCTGGCGAAAAGAATGGCGGTTTAAATACCACATCTATTTTAGGCCAAAATGTAAACTGCGTTTCTGATATGAGTTGTTGTTTATATGACTAAATTAGGCGCTAGAATCATAATATAAAAGGTAAGTTAAAAAAAATTATGTTTATTTTTGTTTTTGTTGTGATTTCTTAACTGAAAAAATGCTAAGCTCTCTTGAAATTCAAAGAAACTCCATTAAGAGACTCTGGGAACAAAACGTGCAAAGTGCAAAGAAAATTCATGAACGATTATGTATTC
This sequence comes from Funneliformis mosseae, assembly GCA_910592005.1. NCBI lineage: Eukaryota > Fungi > Glomeromycota > Glomeromycetes > Glomerales > Glomeraceae > Funneliformis > Funneliformis mosseae. Next base: position 5,575 of record CAJVPP010002385.1, read on the forward strand.
CTTTGCGTACATGTGAATGATATGTCAGTTTACTACGTAAAACTACTAATATTACTATCAGTTATTCTTTTGGCCGCCTAAGAAAATTGTTCACGAACCAACGCCGCTATATCGGAAAAATTTTAAAATATAACCATTTCACTACTGCAGGTAAACTTAAGGAAAAATTAGAAGAAAAAGATCCTGAATTTGAGGTTAGCGAACGTACAGTATGTTGCGAACTTAAAAACCTTGGATATATTTCTGTTATGTCAAGAAAAGTTCCTCTCTTGACCCAAAAAGTAAAGGATATTAGATTATCTTAGGCACGTGATCATTCGCATTACAACTGGAAAAAAGTTGTTTTTTCTGATGAAACAACACTCCAGATGTTTAGAAATACTATTCGTGTATGGTCTCATGATACTCAACCAGTTGCTCTTATGGTAAAGCATCCATTCAAGGTTCATGTTTGAGCAGCAATTAGTGTCAAAGGAAAGTTGGCATTCATTTGTTTACTGAAAATTTGGACTGTCATTTGTACCAAAACATCCTAGACAATCATTTATACGACAATACGACAGCATTACTTGGTCGCAACTGGGTTTTCCAACAAGACAATAATCTAAAATACGCCTCATGAGACATTCAAAGTGACTTGAAAAAACATCTTCTAGTAAGAGTTCTTTCTTAGCCTTCGTACAGCCCAGACTTGAATCCTATCGAAAATGTATAGGCTGTATTAAAGGAAAAGGTGGAGAAAAGGATTAAGAATATGGTGGCAAAAAAACAATTACCTGTGATATTTTCCTTAATACAATCCAACAGGAATGGGATGATCTTGATGATGGTGTGTTATTTCAGTGCATTAATAGCATACCGAACTGGATTCAAGCATGTATCGATGCAGAAGGAGGGCACACAAAATATTAATTAAGTATTAAAAAATATTCTGTTAGTATTATTCTTTTAAATAAAAAATAAAAATAAACATTAAAAATAAAGTTTATACATACCGTCGAAAACTGTCTTCACCATTCTTTTCACCGAGAACTGTATCTATGTATTAAATTTAATATAAATAGAAAATGATAAAATCATGTAAACTTCAGTTTACTTTTAGTTTATTTTTAGTTTTCCTTTTAGTTTATTTTTAGATATACCTTTAGTAGTACTTTTAGAGGTATTTAATCTAACTCTCACATTTAGTATTTTTAATCTTTTAGTTTCTTTATTTTCTTATCTCCTTTTTTTATTTCTTATTTATCATTAATAAATATATTGTTATAACTTTAAATTAATTAAGCTATTTTACTTCTAGTATTGTTAAAAGTACACCACTGTGTAAATTATAAAAGATTAAGTTAAACTGTATTGAGTCACTATGTAAACTTAAAAGAATTACCACTCGAACATCCTGTCTAATAGTCATAATTTAACAGGATTGCATATTAAAAATATGAAACACTATCAATGAAAACCAATTATACAGTTTTTATACTAACCTTTTCCTTACCCTTTTCATTATTATTTAATCTTCTCAAATATTCAAAGATTGCTTGCTTTTTGTTAAATTCAGATATACTTAATGATTTTTGTTTCTCTTTAAGTTTAATTCTCAAAGTTTCAATCCTTTACTTTAGGTTAAGCTGATCATTATATTTACTTTTCACATTATCTAAAACTTCATCAAAATTATCCAGATTTAATTGTTTATTTATAAGCGTTAAAATATCTAAAGTTTATTTTGTGACTTTTATAAAAGAATCACTTAGTTCATATTTATCAAAATAAGTTAATTTTTTAGTTATTCTAATAAGGTAAGGTCCATATTTCTTTTATTCTAGGTATATATTACTTGACTATACTAACTTACTTTTATTTTTATCTTTATTTGATAAATCAATTTCATCCCAACTGCTGTCATTTTTATCACTTTAATCATTCTTATCATCAACTCATAATTATTTTGTAAAAGTTTTATTATTATTTTATCCTTGCTCTTTAACAATAATTTTTCTCTTTGATAGGTGTATCATTTTATTATAACTGGTCAAAAGTGTGAAAAAATTAGATGAATTTCATATGAAAATTTTGTATATATAACATTAATCTGATTATATCCTAATTTTTCCAAAAACTATTTTTTCAAATGGATAATTTCCCAAAAATTTTGGGCTGAATTATCATAATGCAGACCAAAATTTTCAGAATAAACATTATGCTGATTCTTAAGTTCAAAATTTTTCATTTTACTATATGTATCATATAAAAATTCTTAAACTTTAATTTATAATAACTCTAAAAATTATATAATATCTTAAAAAATAAACTGATAATAATGTTAAGCATGTATTATTTTATAATTTTATTGGTTTAAATTTTAAATCATTGTTTTATTTTTAATTTATAAATTTTTAAAGTCATATGATTTATGTGAGGTTTATAAGTGACAGTCACCATAATATAATCTTTCAAAAAAAGCAAGTATAAGCATATCATTAAATTTAGATATGTAATTAATAAAAGGGATATAATCTAAGAATAGTTGTAAAGTAGAAAAAATAAGAGAAGATTTTGCTAACTGATTAGTCTTATCATTATATGAATCATTAAAGTGAACAGTAACTTTAAAGAGTAAAATGTTGATTTGTCATTCTTTGATAATTTTAAAAATAATAGATCAGAAAATATAAAAGAGAATTTTGAACATAAGTAAAGAGTATTAAAATGTGTTTGTTCTAATTATATAATTATAGGTATGAATAAAAGCTAAGCTATTATGTGGATCAAGATTGAAGAAGATGAAAGACTAATTAATAGAATTAAAAGTAGAGCAAAAATTTTCACATTGGTGGAGTTAGTCTAGATAATAGGAACAGCAATTGAAAATTCTATGATTAAAAAATCATGAACTAAATAAAAGGTAGAACTTAAATATAATGTAAAAGATGAAAGGACAAATTTATGAGAATTATCTGTATAAAATATAAGGGATCTTTCATTTTGAAGTAATCAGTAAAAATCCATTAAGGATGAATTGACACTATTATTTAGAAATAAATTGGTAATAGTAATAAAGGGTAGAATACTGAGAATGAGATTATTTATAAGACAGTAGGAAAACGTATTGTCAAGTAATATTGTTTTGCTTGATCAATAATGGATCAAATATTTCTTTTAAAAAGGTACAGTTTATTATTATTAATAAAGATGAAATGAATAACTTCTATAACTTGAGGTAGATTATTATCAATAACGTTACTATAAGGTTAAGTGGTAGCTGAGATATTAAAATTTAAAATGAGTTTCAGTGAATTAAAAGAATATCCTAAACATGAAGTAAATAGATTCTGTTTTTTAAATACTGATCTAAAATCATGATTGAAAGTAGAGTTATTAACATAGTGTTATATAGAAACTTTGTTAAAAATAAAATAAATTCTAATAGCTTTTTCAATAATATCTTGATCAGAATAGGGTAAATTATAATAATTTTATTTTGGTGATATCCAAAGAATTATATAGGAAGATTTTTTCTTATTATTAAAAGGGAAAGCAATAATGTATCCTTATAAAGTAAAATTGTTAAAACAATATTCAGGTTTAAGATGGTTTGAATTTATAGGATTCAAAAGAACAATTTTTTGTAAAGTAATAAACTATTCTGGAATAACTCTTTTATTAGGATTGTTAGCTTTGGGAGAAAGGTCATAATATTTTACCTTAAGTGACAAACTGATCAAGAAACAAAGTTCTGCATCTTTTCAGTGTAAAAATCCATTTTTTTTTTTCAAAAAATGAGGAGTTAAGAGTTTTAATGCCTCCTTAGATATGAAAATCAAAAATAGTAGAAATAGTTCTGTATATCGAAAAAGAAATCTGATGGTAAAAAATAAGCATATTATAAAGGTAATTATTGTGTCTTAGATTTTTAAGTTATGATAGCCAATATATAATAGGATCATCTAGTAATCAAAAAAAATTTTGGAATTATTTGAAATGAATTTTAATGGTCAGAGAAAGCAGTTATCTTGAAGTCTCTTCATTAATGATTAAAGCAAAGGTTGTAATTTGGAATGTAACATATTAGAAATCAAATCACTAAATCTAAATAATACTCTATTATAAAGTGTACTGTTAGGAATACATTTGTTGAATTTAAGTTTGTATTTAATAAAAGTATAAATGCGAAAAAATAGAGTAGAGTATTCTTTTTGTGAAAAAACAATTAGTTAGAAGTGGTATTTAAGCTGATAGATAAGTATTTAGTTACAAAGATATCTCAGCTGTTTATCCATTATAGGCTTAATATTAATTTTAAAATAAAGTCAGTAATCTCATTTTCTATTTGTTGTTTAATAAACTTTTTGTTATATAAAGCTGAAATCTAGACTTCTAAATATTTAGTCGATTCATTAGATTTCTTTATAAATATAATTATTGAGATATTCAAATAAGTACTATAAAATAAGATATCATTGATGATTACTTCAGAAGTAACTATAAAGGATTTTTTCAAATTAACTTATATTGAATTAAGGTCAAAAAAAGACTAAGTTATGTTAAAAATATTTTTAAGTTTTAAAGTGATTATTAGTGATTCAAATTGTATTGTCTATGTATACTGAATTAGTATAAAGATTGAAATATTATTTATTTTCATTTTATTAATATTTGGTAATTATGAAACATCTAATATATAGTTTAGATTAGACTTTTATATGTGAGAGAGGAGAGGATTATAATAAATAACCTATAAAAATAAAAAAATAACCTCTTTCTGATTGATACCAATAAGGATATTATAAAATTCAATATTATCATATGTAGTAAAAATACTATTTTATCTGTTAAGAAATAAATTAGTGATGAATATTATAAAAGAATCTGGTATTTTAAGTTTAAAAAGAGTTTTTTTTAACATAAAAATATTAATTTGATCATATGCTTTTGACATGTCTTGAAAAAGTATGTATAAATCTGATTTTTGGTATTTAAACATTTTCCTTTTTAAATAGTAGAATTCTAAAATATTATTGACTATATGCAGAGGTTCTAGTATCAATTGGTATAGCAAGTCAGCAAAGTTAAGTCTTTTAATGATCTTATTCTTAATAAATATATCTTATAGCCATTGATTCAGTAATTTGATAAAAGTTTTTTTAACTATTTTAAGTAGTGTTATCAGTTTGGTATTATTAAGTTAGCAGTTCCATAGTTTAGACTTAGTATAGAATATATAAAAGCAAAATTTTATTGTATTGAAGTAAAATTACTGATTAAGTATATACAAATAATATTGTAAAAGAAGTTATTACATTTTAGACTTAGTTTCTTTAATAACTTATTAGTAATTTTAGATAGACCTAAAGCTTTTTGATCAAGTAAATGTTTAATAATATTGTTCTATTTATTAATTGAAAGGAGATCCATAAGAGTATTATAAGCATTATCAGGAATTTTCTTAATAGAATTATAGTAACGTTCCTATTGGGCTAATTTGAAAAAAAATCATCAGTATATGATTAGTGACAATTTTATTTGTGAAGCTAGCAATAGTTTGAAAATATTTAGCAGTATAAAATTTGATGGTATCTGGATTTAGAGCTAAATGTTAATTTAGAGTATTATAATCTACCAAGACTCTATCTAATACAATAGTCTTACGATTTCTTTTTAAAAATAAGTCATTATTTTTGTAGAAATATTTTTAAAATTATCTACTCATTTTTGAATGAACTTATTTATATAATCAATATTTTCTGTTTTATTGATAATGAACTGTTTTTTGCTTATAATAGTTTTAGAATATCATATTTAAGTTCATGTAAATATAAAAAGAAGCGATTGTTATCATAATTAGTATCTATAGAACTAGAAAAGATAAGATGTTTAGCTGTAGTTTAAGGATGAAATTATGGTCGGTGGATGAGATGGAGAAAAATTATGGAAGGTAACATTGAGAAAAAAAGAAGTTAAGGAAAAAATTTTGCATTAGTAGTATAGCTTTCAAATTTTATTGATTTGTTTATAAATCAAAGAATTTAAATATAAATAAAGGGAATTGTGATGAATTGATGTAGTTTATTTTGAGATATATTTAAAAGGTGATATCATAACTATTCAGATAAAAAAACTCTCAGGCTTTGTTGATAAAACTGTTTAAAATACATAGATCTTGAATTGAAATATCATTAAATTTAGCATTTTATTTTGAGTAATAAATTAGCTTTATCTAAGAAAAGATAGATAGTTTTATTATAAAAAAAAGGATTATTTCATAATTTTGTGTTATTTTAGATAAGCTGAAGATGATTAGGAAAAAAAGTTTTTTTATAAAGAGTAACGAGTAAAGGGTAATAATCAGTTAAATATAGATAATAGGAGTTATTTAAAATGTGAAAAGAAGTGAAATCATGTGACAGGTTAGTAGAAGTGAATATATAGTCTATATGAGGTTGAATTATAAGAGAAGAAAAATGAAAAGTAGGAAGGTAAGTGAATTAAAAGGATGTGAGGGTGTGAATAAAACTTAGGTTGAGAATATTATGTAAAAAATTTTATAACTATTTTTAAAGTTTGGATCTATATCTTCTACTTATATTGATATTGAAATCTTCTATTAATATAATATGAAATTTATAATATAAACTATCTATTAAAATGTTTATTAATTTCTTTTAGACTTAAAGATTGTAATAAAAATCTTATTTGTTATAGTAAGAAGCAGGTAAATAGGTTTGAATAACGCAAAATTTGAATTTGTTTTTAAATTAAAAATCAAGATAAATAATATAATCAAAAAAAGAAGCTTGGTTGAAAATATGTATACTCAGATTATTACAGACTATTAATTTGACTTCTTGACAGTTTTAAAAATGATTAGAGGAATGGAAGAAATATTTAAAAAATTTGTTATAAACATTTTTATTAAAATGATTTGTTTATATTAAGATGAGTTTCACTTAAACCTAGTATATCTATATTAAAGTTATTAAAAAAGAAATTAATATTTTGAAGTTTAGAGTCTGATAAATAATTTCTGATATTATGTATTGTAAAATATATGAAGTTTGGGTAATTAATAATATTTTGAAAGATTCGTTTAAAAAAATATTATTATTAGAATTTATTTGATGTGATCCTATATTATTATTTGTTAGGTACACACTTATTTAGAAGAAAAAAGAAGCATTTAAAGGATCTGTTAGATATTTTTAATGAAATTTTTAATTTTTGATCAGAATTCATCAAATTGATTTTTTATACTGGTAATTTTATCTAGAGAAGATGTGTTATTTAAAGAAGTTATAGGAGGTTAATTGAAAAAAATTCAGGTAAAAGTTTTAAAGAATCATCAAAATTTATTTCACTATCATATATTCCTTTAGTAGTATTCTGCAAAATCAGATTGGATTAGATTTAGATAAAATCCAATCTGATTTGATTTTCATTTTTCAGGATCTGAATCTGATCTGAATCTGACAGATTTGTTGAAATCCAGATCTGATCTGAATTTGACAGATTTAATTTCAAATTCAGATCTGACAGATCAGTTTAAATTCAAATCTGATTCGATTTAGATCTGAAATTTTTATTGAAAAAATAATTTTTCAGTTCTAAAGAGTTTCAAAAAATCATTCCTTTACAATGAAAAGAATCTTTTCAGCTCTAAAAGAGCTGAAAAGTCATCCCTTTACAATGAAAAAACCCTTTTTAGCTCTAAAAAAGTTTTGAAAAATCATTCTTTACAATAAAAAGAACCTTTTCAACTCTAAAAGAGTTCTAAAAAGTCATTTCTTTATAATAAAAGAAACCTTTTCAGCTCTAAAAGAATTCTGAAAAGTTATTTCTTTTTAATGAAAGAAATCTTTTTGACTCTAAAAAAGCTCTGAATTCTTATTTTTCAGTTCTAAGAAGGTTTAATATAATTTAATAAAATTTTATGCAATATACAATAATTAAATTTTATTATTATAAATATAAAAATAAATAAATAAAATAATATATATATAAAAAATATAAAAATAAAAATAAATTTTTTTTTAAAAAAACTTTTAATTGCTGCTTAATTATTTTATTTATTTAAAGAACCAGTCAACTATGATTTAAACACATACAATATCTTACTATTTTTCCTAATAAATGATTTCTTTTATCTGTAATTAAATTTTATATATTGAAAATCTTTATTCAGATGAAACACTAGTAATAAGTATTGATAAATAATCTCTTACCATTTTGGATAAATTTAGATATTGACTTTCATTAATTTTTCATCATTCAAGTGGATCTGTTTTTTTACCACATGTAAATGAAGCAAGATATATTTAAGCTTTATTTATATTTTCTATATTATTATATTTAAATATACTTAAAATAATAGATCTATTTACATTTTCATATAATATATTAGAAGTTATTTCATTAAGTGATTTGTAATATGTATTATAATTAGATAAAAAATTAAAAAAAAATAGATATTATTAATATAATTATAATTTCTATAAAAAAAATAATAAAAAAACTAACCTTTCTTAAATTGTTTTTATTAATTCATCATCTCATTTTTACCTTTAAAATATTGTAATTTTAATCTTGGATCCAAAATAGTTACAAATAAATATATGTTATTTATTTTATTATAATATTCTAATATTTTTTCTTTACATTTTTCAGCAGCTAATTTAATTAAAGGTAATGTATTTATATTATCAATAGTATTTTCTGTATAATCAATAAGAAGATTATATAAAGGAATTACAGTAGAAATTATAGAATAAGTAAATCCAGACATTATAATTGTTACTTCTTTAAATAATTTAAGAAACTTTGCTATTTATTCTAAATTATTTCAATTTTCATCTGTAAATATATCTTTTTTAAGTTTACAATCAAATAATATAACTAGTTCTAAAACCTAAATTATAAAATTATAAATTAAATTTAATTATAAAATTATTATAAAAAAAAATATAGTAAAATATTTATATTTCTTAAAATTAAAGTTCTTTGAATTATATTGTATGTTGAATTCCATCTAGTAGATACATTTAAAATTAGTTTCAAATCATTAATTTGATTATTTTTACATGTATTACTTAATTTTTCACATTATTGAGAAGAAGAACAAATTTTTATAATAATTTTTCTAAGCTATATATTAAAAAAATTAAAAATAATTTATTAAAAAAATTTTATAAAATCACATTTTTTATAAATTTAAAAAAAATCAAACCTGATTTAATTTTATAGTTAAAATTTTTAATGCTTCTTGCAAAGCTATATTAAGAATATGTGCAAAACATCTAAAATAATTTTCATTTTTAAAATTAATTTCTTATTTATTTACCCACTCAGTTAATAAATAAATAAATCTATCATTATTTCTAACATTATTTAAAGTAATACTCATTAACTATTATAAAAAAAATATTAAAAAATATTAATATTAATTTAATTTAAATTATTTATTTAAATAAAATAAATTTAAATTATAAATT
>CAJVPP010002386.1:0-15054 GCA_910592005.1 Funneliformis mosseae
ATCCTGATCATCTCATAAATAAATTATAATAAGGTTGTGATAATCATAATAAAATCTAATTGGTTAAGTGATATAAATGATGTATTTTGATTGGTTAAGTGATAAGATTAATATTGATTAAACCAATTAAACGACTTTGAAAAGAACAAAACTTGAGACGTGAATTCATGGTAAATTCATTAATGTTAACGAATGGTAATAAACAAAAATTGGTAAAATAATTATGATTCTATTTTTTTGTGAAATATAAAATGTAGAAATATTATTATTTTATCAAAAATGGCCGAAAACTCCTCCACTTCATTTGAGCATAACTTTCCAACTAGTTCTCTTATTCAAGCATCACGGCAAATAGGTGGAAAAGTTCATCGCAAATCATATAATATAATATCTTTGGGATATTATCCACGGAATACATGTTTTACAAAAAAAAACAAAAAAGGAATTAAATATAAAATTCCAAATAAATACAAAGTAAAAACAAATCAATCGGGTTATGATATCATTTCGAAACGAACTATCAAAAAAATTCTCAAATATTATTTCAAATTACTTGGACTAATAAAGATGGTGTTGAACGAATAGTTAAAAGTATTAAATCAGCAAGTCATGTTGCAAACATTATTAGTGGAGGTAAGGTTATTTATTTATTATAATCTATTATATGATATATATAATATATATTAATTATATTTTATTATACAATAGGATATAAAATGCAATAATACTCAAGTACTTCAAGTACTTACTGGTACTTCAATATCTGGTGTTCATCTTTTTGGATTTGACTTGATTTTTTAGAAAATCAACGCGCAATTAATATTCCTAATGATCGTAAACGCCCATTTACTGATATTGGGATTGCTCAACAAAATAAACGACTTATTATTTTTGGAACTGATCTTCAACAAAATATTGAACCACTTATTATTTAAACACAAATTAATTTCATCAACAACACATCAATCAATAGCAATTTTACGAATTGTTGAACTGGAAATTAATAGGAAAATTGTTATATTTGATTTCTAACAAGCTTTAGAGTTAGATAATAAAATTAAACTGAATGCAATTGTGATGAAGCATTAATTTCTCGAGATGATTATCGTAGACTTGCAAAAGTAAATCCACAAATGGAGCGTGAATATGTAATTTCAGAAAGAAAAACCATAATCAATAATAAAATGAAACAACAAATACTAATTTTAACTTTTAAAATTGATAAATTTATAGAAAGTCAACCTTTAATTTGTGATTCTATAGAAGAGATAGTTATTAATGCAAAGGATATTAATAATGGCGCATATAGATCAATTACTAATATACTTAAAATATTAGTTCCTATTTGGATAAAATCAACTCCATCAGTTATAACATCTGGTGATACTCTTTTTCTTAAATTAGGTGGTGATGGAAGAAATATAGAAAGAAATCAAAATCATGTTATGTCAACTATTTGTCTTTTAAATGAAAAAGATGAAATATTAAAACCTGATCATCAATATAGGTTAATTTTATAAAATTTTAATTATGTATTAATTGAATTATAATGATAATATTTAGTATTTGTTTATATATTAGAAAAGAAAACTATAAATCAATAGAAATAGCAATGAATTTTTTTACACATGAATTAATTAATTTACAAACAAATGGGTTTACATATAATCATATTACATGGATTGTTAAATTTTTATTTTAGGAGATTGGAAATATATGGCTACTATATTGGGTAAAAATGCAGCCAATTCTAAATATTTTTATTTATTTTGTGAATGTGATAAAGAACACAGATATGATATGAATAAAACATGGCTTAATGGTGAAAATAAAAAAGGTAAAAATTTATATAATTTTATTTAATATAATATAATTTTATTAATTTAATTTTATTTATAGGTCAAAAAAATTCCATCATTATTATCAAAGATTAAAATACAAAATTGGATTCCTGATGAATTACATACTTTATTACGAATTGCAAATATTCTTTTAGAATGTTTTTTTAATGAAATTATTATAAAGAAAAATTTTCAAAATGAAATTTTAAATATAATTAAACAGACTATGAAGAATATTAAAGTACACTTTGAATTTTTTACACCAAAAATTTCAAATGGAAAGTGGACTTGGAAATCATTAATGGGTCTAGTAAAAAAAATAATTCTAGAAAAATTTCTAGTTAGTGCATTTATTTCAAAAAGCAAGGACAAAGAATTAAAGAATATGATGTAAATTTTATAGATTATTTTGTATAATGAGAAAAGAACATTATACATTTGATAAAATTGATAAATTTGAAAGAAATGCTAAAAATTGAATTAGACTTTTTTGTCGTCCAACAATCTTTCAGAAAAAACAAATAATTCAAGAAAGTATTTATTATATTACAGATATTATACTATATATTCATATTTTTGCATAGCATATACCTAAATTTATATGTGATTTAAAATAATGCAATCATTAAGACATTTTAAAACTTCTAGTCTTAAAAAAAAAAATCATAAACTGGTAATATATATTAAATGATTTTTTTTAAAATAAATCAATTTATTAAATATTTTTATATTTATAGATAAAATTATTTTTTGATAATACTGTAATGAATGGAGGTAATCTTAACCAACCAGTAGTTTATAATATTATTATTTATAAAACATGATAATTGTATTATCTAATTTATAATACACCTATTGCTTTTCAAAAAATTCATGTTATTAATAATGAAAATAAAAATATATAATAAAAAATAAATCAAATATAATTTATTATTTCATTATTTAATTGATTTATTTTGTTTAAATATTATATATATTACATTTTAAAAAGTATATAAAGAAGGTTTAAGTAAAATAATATGAAAATATGTATGTTATAAAGTAGGAATAGTAAAAATAATAGGGGGTAGGAGTAGGAGTAGAAGTAAAATACATAGAATAATTAAATTCTAATGGTAAACCAAATGTATTATTAGTTTTGGATTGTAAAATTGAATCAGAACATTTATTTATTAAGCTAATATATAAATAAATTATAAATATAAGTAATATATTAAAAAATATCAAATATTTATTTATTTTCTCTTACTATTCAATAAAATTGCCTAAAATAATATAAAATTTATCCATAAGAGTCTCACATAAAAATTTACAAGGATTTTATTGCAATTTATTTTTATATCATAAAAGTTTGATTTTATGTTATTCATTTATATTATTTAAGCAAATATAACCTCTTGTTCGTCTATTATTATAATTCTTGGTATTTTAATTAAAATTATTTAAAAGTAAACCCAGTTTTTGCTCACCTTCTACTTCTTTAAAGTAGCATTGATCTTTTTGTTACAAAGAATTATAATTAAATGTTATTTCATTTTTAAACAGATATACAAAAATATGTACAGGAAAATCTATATGAATGTAATAGTGACCTATACTTATTCAATTAAATCCTAGTCATTTATTAATAAGAAAAATAATTTCATCTTAGTATTTGTTAAATTCTATATTAAATTTAGTTAGAAATATGTTATAGTGTAATATTATTTTATTATTATGATGAGAAGTATGTATATGTATCTAAATGGTTTTTTTAATACATAAGTAGTTGAATAAAATGAACATAAAAATGGTTTAGCTCTTGGCATTTGGATTAAAAGATAAAGTTGTGTGTTATCAATTATCTAATTATTAATTATTAAATAGTATATATGAATTGGATACAGATCATTAAATCATAATAATTCAAATGTCACATGTAATATAAATAAAGTAAACGATATTCACTTATACGTTTGATACTATCTGATATCTGAAATTATAATTAATGTAACTTTGACTAAGAATATTTCTAACTAAAATAAGTTAATTCAATAAATTAAAAATGTAATACTATTTATCTAAAATAGTTTAACTGTAATTTATTTATTTATTTATTTTTTTTGAATTTTAAATTTTAATTATTGTATATTTAGATAATTTAAATAATTTATTTTTTAAAGAAAATTTACAATGTGATAATATAATATATTAAAAAAGAGGTTTTTGTAAAATTGGATCAACAATCCAATATATTTTTACCTGAATAAGAATATTCTTTTCAACTTAATACAAAAAAAATAAAGTGAAAAATCAAAATCTATAATATAAGAGAATACATATTAAACAAGATCAATAAATTTCAAAAGAATATTATAATGCTACTTGTGCTTATTGTAAAAAATATTGGTATAAGGAATCACCAAAAATATATAAAGAGCATTTAGTAAAATTTATGTTCAGAAGTATTAACTGAAGTTTGAGACTTTTTTCTTAATTATTTAGCAGCTCATATTATTGAAGATGAATCAATAATAAAAAAATGAAAACTTAACAATCAAGAATATATAAATTCAACCAAAGAATACTTAACTAAAAGTTTCAGATTTTATAAAAAGCATAAGATTAATTGAAGAAAAAATTAAAGAAATTAATCATGCATTTATTAAAACATTTATAAAAAACCCTTTTTTTATTGAATTTCTTAAAACATTATGACCAGTATATACTCTATCTTCAAGAAAACTCTTTAAGTCAGCTTTTAGCTCAGAAAATAGTACTAATTAATTAGCGAATTATTAAAAATTAAAAAATTAAGAAAACTTAACTCTATGTAAGTTATTTAAAAAATTATAAATATTATATTTAATAAATAGATATTTATATTTTTAAATTTTTTTGAAATATATAGTTTGTGATAGTTATAGAGGATGGAACCAGCCAAAAATTCTTTAATCAGTTAATAACTGGTTAAAATATTTGTTAACCAGTTAATTAACCGGTTAAAATTAACTTTGGCCAGTATTATAAATTTGGTCAGAGTTAGACAATATTTTGTCAATCATAAAAATCTTAATTCTGGCCAGAAATTGAATTTCAGCCAGATTTAAATTCATCTATTTTAACCGATTAAAAAAAATCTTTAATTGGTTAACATGTTAACTGTTTTAACCGGTTAATTAACTGGTTAAAAATTAACCAGTTTCAACCTCTAGATAGTTGAACTAATCCAATGGATGAATCAATCTGAAATTTTATAATTCTTACTTCTGATCATCATGAATATCTTTTATCTCTGAAATATAACTAATAGCAATTATACAAAAGTACTTTTAGCTAAAGAAATAGAATGTGAAATTAATACTATTGAAGTAAATAAGTTTGCTGCTATTTTTACTGATACTAGATCTAATATTCAAGTAGTTTAAACTATAATAATTTCAAATATATATATATTTTAAATATAAGATGTATTGCTTATGCAATAAATCTTATTTCAAAAGATATATATCAAATACCTTTTGTAGATAGAATATTAAAACATTGTAATACTTTGATTTTTTATTTCAAATCTAGTCATCAAATTGGTAAAATAAAAAATTTATATAATTTAATTAAATATTTAAATTTTATTAATATAATATTTAATTATTATATAGGTTAATTATTAAAGGATATATTAGCTAAAATTAATATTGAAGGTGATAATTTAAAGTAATAGATTACTACTCATTAGCATATTATATATGATTTTATTACATCAGTTTTAAGACATAAAATTCCTTTAAAAACAGTAAGTATTTATATATTATAAATTATATAAATTAAATATTTAACATATTAATTATATTAAATATTATAATTTTTAAATATAATATAATCATGTAGATTTACTTTCATTAGCTTCATTAGGTATTTAAAAAGTTGTATCTTTTTTGATGATATACAAGTGTTATCACTTACTTTACATTCAATTAAAAATTAATTGCTATTTTAGAATCTCAACTTATTCATTATCAGATTGTTTTATTAGATTAATTCGATTAGGTATTACTATTAAAAATCTTTCTAATGAAGATCATCATGAATTCTGATGTCAATCAATTGAAGTTTTTAATAAACGATTTGCTGAATTTAAGGATAATACTTATTTAGTGTTTTTTTTTATATTCAGATTATAAAGGTATGTTATAATAATTTATTATTTATATATAACTTTATTTTTAATAATATATTAATATTTAATTATAAAAATAGATTTACTTATAAAGTTTTTTGTGAAATCCTATTTACTGCAGATGATATTTATGAAAATGAGTAATTACCTAAAAATAAGAAGAATTAATAACTTAAATATATACTTATGCAAAAGATAAACTTCTTTTAATATTTCTTTTTATGATTATGAAAATCCTCAAATTTAGTAATTATCAATTAAGTTTATTTTAATAGAAATAAAGTTTAAATATATTAGTTTGCATTAAAACTTTTTGCAATTACTTTTTATATTACAGGATATAAAAAAATATAGTCAAAGCTTAGATGTAATATGAAAAATAATGAGCTTATCTTTCTTTACACAAATTTGAAAATATGCAAAAATTAGCTGCTTTTTATCTTTTTAATGTAAAAAAAGAATTGAATTATTATGGAGTTAGTAAAATAATAGCAGAATTACAAAAGATAATACAAGATGCTAAGGTATTAAAGTTGATGATTATGAATTTTTATAAGAAGCAGAAGATTTTGAAAATAAGCAATTTAATTAATTAAAAGTTTAGTAAATTTAGATGCAGAAGAAATTATATTAAGTCTAAATAATATAATGAAAGAAAATATAGATAATAATAATATTCATAATATTAGTAGTAATAGTAATACTGTAGATAATATAAATGAAATTTAGATCTAAAAATTATTGAATAATATATAGATAATTAATGATTTGTTTTAATATTAAATAAATAATTATATAAATAAATCGTTTAAATTTTACTTTTAAATATTTTTATTTATAAAATGTTAAATATTTTATTATTTATAAATTTCAGATATATGAATTAATTTCAGATAAGATATTGAAATATCAAATAGGTTTTAGAATTTCAGAATATTAAAAAATTACACTATTAGATGAAAGTTATTTCAAATAGTTTTAGTTTTAGATATAGGTAAAAAATATCAGTTTCACTTACATCATTAATATCACGTTAATGTTAATTAAATAAATCTTATATATTCACACTTTTACTTTAACTTAAAATACAAATTTTTAACTTTTTTATTATTATTTTTTTTACTCAAAATATTTAATAAGATATTTATTATATAATCTATATAAATTATTAGTATAGTAAACTCAATATTTATTATATCATTTTGATCAAAGATAATCTTTAAAAATAGAAATAATAGTATTTACTTGAGAAACTATTTATTTCTCAAGTTAAAGATTAAAAATCAATTCATCATTAAATTTAAAATACTAAAAAAATGTAAACAAGTCTAATATCATTAAGTTTTATGATTCTATTAGATAATAAGTCAGTTATAATTTAAGTTGTTAATAAATTTACAAAGCAAATATGAATTATCATAGTTTTGATTTAATTTCTAATATAAATAACTTAACTTATAATTAGATTAATAAATTTAAATAGAATATAATTTAATTAAAATATTAGATTTTAAATACAATGCAAAATAATAGTAATCAGAATTGTAAAATTTGCAATAATTCAATAACTTATAATTAAATTGCTTCAAATTTTACTATTTTATTGTTAAATATATAAGTATTATATATATAAAATTTTAGCTTTTTATCTTATCTTCTTATTCTGTAATTATCTTTTTAATTAAAATAAAAATATAATTAAAATTTTAATATATACTGTATATTTTATATAATTATTTATTTTGTAAATATTTAGTATCCAATAATTTAATTTAAGTAAATTTTTTTATTTATTTTTTTATAAAAATAATTGTAGCATAAGAAAGCATAATAAAGTATCTAATAGTTCTATTTAAATAAACATTTTTTATTTTTTAAAATTTAATTTAATTAAAACTATAAAATAAAAAATAACTTACATAAATAAAGCTCTGAATAGATCAGTTCAATCAAATTACCTGAACTGAGAGAATTAGGTCAGGTCAAACAAAAATCTGATCTGATTTAAATTTTTATTTGATCTGACCTGATTGAATCTAACCTAATCTAACCTAATTTGATCAAATTATTTAAAAAATAATATATTATATTTGATTCAATTTAAAACTTTAATTTATTTTATTATTTTTCTTTTGCTTTTTCTATAAAAAAATTGTATGCAAAATGATATGGAAATTTTTAATTTGATAATTATTACAGTTATATGATTAATTACAGTTGCATGATTAATTATAATTATACTGAAAATCAATTTTCCAATCTTTTTTTAAACTGATTTTTTTTTCTTTTTAACAAAAAAATCACTTTTATTTTATTTAACATAATCTTTAAAAAAATAACCTTATTTTTTAAACTTAAATACTTAAACTTATAAACTCTTACTAAATGTAATTTTTTTAATTTTTGTAAATTTTAATTTTTATATATATTTAATATCTTTTTTTATAAACATTAATATAGAGATTTCATGACAAATTTTAAGACTTTTTGGTTAAAGTCAATTATCTTTCATTTCTAAGTAAAAATTGTTTAGCAGATTCGATACTATTTGTATATAAAATTTTATATTTATTGGATTAATATTTGTGTAGTAATATATGTTTTTATAACTTATTAATAGTACAAAACTTTTTTTTACTTCACAGAATAATTTAAGCACTTTGATTAAAAACAATTGCCTTTTATCTCTAAGTAAAAGTTATTTAGCAGATTCAATACTATTTATACTTAATTTTCTATATTAATTGAATTAATATTTGTATAGAAATAATTTTTTTTGTAACTTTATTAAATAAGTCACACTTTTTTAACTTTACAAGAATATTTGAGCACTTTAATCAAAGTCAATTACCTTTAATCTCTAAGTATAAATTGTTTAGCAGATTCAATACTATTTATACCTAATTTTATATATTGATTGAATTAATATTCATGTAGTAATATATATTTTTGTAACTTTATTAACACTACGACACTTTTTTTTAACTTCACAGGATAATTTGAGTACTTTGGTCAAAGTTAATCACCTTTTATTTCTAAGTAAAAGTTATTCAGCTGATTCAATACTATTTACATCTAATTTCTTATATTGATTGGATTAATATTTATATAGAAATAATTTTTTTCTAAATAAATCACACTTTTTTAACTTCACAAATTAATTTGATCACTTTAGTTAAAGTGAACTGCTTACTATATATTAAGTATAATTTTCTACAATAGCACTCAAAAGTATTGCATCACTTGAATACAAATTTTAAAATGACATTTTCTTATAATTAAGACGACGTAATGTTATATAAATTATTTATTAGACTTATCATAACCAAGTCTATTCAATATATGAAAATCGTTTATAATAATGAAATAAATTTTAAAAAATATTTATTTTTGAATGATTAGGTAATCCTTTTCTTTTGATCATTTTTTATTAAATTTTTTAAGTATATAAAAAAATCAAAAATCTAACCAACTATATTAAAAACTTTGGTAAATAATTATTTACTATTTTGCATAGCTGTTATTAGCTCTAATTACATTATTTTTACGAATTGGCATAATATCAACTAACTTTTACATACATCAGATTCAACTCTACCCAAATTTTTTAAATTACATCCCATAACTGATCTTGTATTCTAACAGGTGTTCCAAGCTGCCTTAGATGATGATCTATTTCATTCTAAACGTGTTTTATGAGATTTAAGTTAGGAGATTGTGCTGGCCAATCAAGAACTTTAATCTCATTATCTTCAAACCATTGCTTTGTAAAATGTGCAATGTGTTTAAGATAGAGTTCTGAACGAGTCGAGTTAACTCACGAGTCAGATAAGCTGAGTCAAGTTTAAATCAAGTCAAGTTTATGTTTTTTTGACTTGATGATTTGTGAGTCAAGCCAAATTCAAGTCAAGTTGAATATTTGACTCGATTCAATTTAAATTTGACTTGATTCGAGTTGACTTGAGTTGACTTGAACGATTTCTTTTATCATTCAAGAAGAATGATGATGAATCGTTCAACTTGAATGATTTCTTTTATCATTCAAGAAGAACGATAACTGAATCGTTTGACTTGAATGATTTCTTTTATCATTCAAGAAGAATGATGATGAATCATTCGATGAACAATTTCTTTTATCATTCAAGAAGAATGATGACAAATTGTTCGACTTGAACGATTTCTTTTATTATTCAAGAAGAACAATGATGAATCGTTCAAATTGAACGATTTCTTTTATCATTCAAGAAGAATGATAATGAATCATTTGACTTGAATGATGACCTAAATCATTTAACTTAAATGATAAAAAAAATCATACAAGAAGAATGATAATGAATCGTTCACTCTTTTCCTCCCATCTTTTCATTTTTTTTATTATTTTTTTCAAAATCGAATCAAGTTAAAATTGAGTCAAGTCAAATTGAATCAACTTTAAAATTTATATAACTCGAATCAAATTAAATTAAAAGATTTTATAAAATAAATTTGACTCAACTTGACTCGAAAAAAGAGAGTCGAATAGAGTTGATCTTTAAACTCAACTCAACTTGACTCATTCAAAACTCTAGTTTAAGATCATTATCCTATTGAAAAATAATATTTTCTTATTCATTCTATACCACGTGATAGTTCCTAATAGGTCTTCCTTTAAAATTTGGTATAAATCACCATTCATATATTCATAAATTCAGCATATGTTACCAACCCTATCAGATGTAAAACATCCTCATACCATAATATTATCTCATCCAAATTTGACTGTTATTTAACATGATGATCACGTAATGGTTCTTCTAGCTTTTAAATAATATTTTTTACCATCTTATCCATAAATCATAAATTTTGACTCATCCAATCAAATCACTTCACTTCAATTTTCAACTGTCTATAACTTGTATTTTTTTGCAAATTTCATTCTTACAATTTTATGTATTTTTCAAAGATATAGTTTTTTGCACTTAACTCTTGCACTCATTCCATTTTTATATAAGGTTCTCTTTACTGTATATTCACTAACTTCAATTTGTTCTTCTATTTTTAATTTTTTTGAATTGCAACAGCATTGCTATATTTACCTATTGTAATTAATCTCAAAACTTTTCATTTTTATTGACTAGTTCTGAGTTGCGAATACTCAGATTTAGGTTGATTTTTATTGTTACCAATTTTATCTTTATATTACTTAGTTCTTATCATAGTTGATTGAGAAACATTTTTCTTTTCTGCTATATAACAGAAGGGAAAAACTTTATCAAATAAGATACAAATACTAGCTCTTTTTTTAACAGAAAGATAAACTATAGATATTTTATAAAATTACAAAGAGGTAAAAAATGCCATAAAACATTTTTTTTATATGTGTCATATAGTTGTTTTGAAGTAAAAAAAAATCGTGTAATATGTGTTGATATTTATTTCTTAAATCAATCAAAAAAAATGCATCACCACTTTGACGAAAGATTCATAAAAAAAAATTATATTCTTAAAAAAAAAAGATGAAAGAGATTGATAAAGATTAAGGTATAATGAACTCTATATTTAAGTTTTATAATACTATGCTTTTTAAATTACAAGATATTTTCATTTTAAAATTTTGTATTCAGGTGATGTAATACTTTTGATCACCATTGTATATATCTAGAACTACTTACATATAAATTAATAATTTGATTAGTTTAATATTTATTGAGTAATAGCTTTTCATAACTGTATTAATTCTCAAATTTTTTTGTTTTTTTGAATATTTATGAGTAATTTATTAAATACTGTATCAATATAAATATATATCATAAAATTACTAAACTTATAAAAAAAAAAGTATCAAATAAAGTATTTAAAAGTTATTTCTTTGTTTTATTATAATTAATTTTTTTTTGAGTAAATTTAAAAATTTATTTTATTTGATTTTTATTGTATTGTTAAGATTATATAAAACAGTAATTTATAAAATAATTAAACTGTTATTTATGCAGAATTTTATTCTTTTTCAAATATTCTTTTTAATTATAATAATTAATGATAAATTTAAAAACTTTTATTAAAAGTAAAATTTACTTTGAATTTCATAAAATATATGCAAAAACTTTATTCTGCTTCCTATCCACCTGTCTGTTGCAAATTTTGCTTTATATTTTTTGATTGTTTACATATTCTTATAAATTGTTCAATCATATAATCAGTTTACATTATATCAAATTGTCTAAAAATAGCTTTTATAATTTTTTATTTATTTTTTTGTTTTTTTATTTTTTAAATGATAAATTTTAATACATTAGCTATAGTCTCTGGTAAAAAAAAATGGTAATAGAAGATCACATCTATTTTAGGCTGCAGTTTCACCACTTTTCAGATTTAAGTATTTGTTTATATGCCTAAATCAGATATTGAAACTTGAATTAAAAAGATAAGTTAAAAAAATAAGGTTTGTTATTTGTTTTTATTTTGATTTTCTTTTTAAAACTATGCTAAGCTCTTTAGAAATACAAAGAAATTTATTAAGTCACTTTAGGACCAAAAAGTGTATAATATAAAAGAAATTTCTAATTGAGCATTTCTTTATGTACATGTGAATGATATATCAGTTTACTAAATAAAACTGCTAAAATTTCTATTGGTTACTCTTCTGGCTGTTCAAAAAAATTGACTTCAAATCAATGTCACCATATTGGAAAAATTCTGCAACATAATCATTTTATTATAGCAGGTAATTTTAAGGTAAAATTGGAAGAAAAAGATTCTAACTTTAATGTCAGTAAATATACAATATGTCATGAACTTAACAATCTTAGATATGTTTTTATTCTTATAAGAAAGTTTCTCTCTTGATCTAAAAAGTGAAAGATTTTCATTTGTTTTAAGCATATGATCATTCACGATACAACTGAAAAAAAAATTATTTTTTCTGATGAAATAACACTTTAGATATTTAGAAATACCATATGTTAATAGTCTCATAATACATAACCAATTATCTCTATAGTAAAGTACTCATTTAAGATTCGTGTTTAGGTAGCGATTAGTGCTAAAGGAAAATTAGCATTTATTTGTTTATTGAAAATTTAGATTATTATTTATATCAAAACATCTTAGATGACTATCTGTATAATAATGCAAATATATTATATAGATGCAGCTGGGTCTTCTAATAAGATAATAACTTAAAACACACCTCACATGATTTTTGATTAATACAATCAACTCTTATTATAATAAACTCTATGTTCTAGACTTTAACTTTGCTATAAGGCTATAGTGAAGATTTTTTGAGATTTGATTGACCAATTTATTATAACAAGAGTATTTTTAATATATTTATTTAAAAATTTATTATATCAAGAGTTCTTTATATCAAGAGTTAACTGTATTAATCAAAAGATTGATTAACCTATTTCTAATGCATATTAGTATATATGTTCACATATTTAATAATGAAATTCTTATAAAAATTATTCATTTTATGCCTTGCTAGACTTAAACTTGTGATTATTATAATATAATCTATAATAAAAACTCAGTTATTACTAACTAAATTAAGAATGAATGCTAATCCTTATATTTTTTTATTATTATATAATAAATTATTTTTAAAAATTGTAAAATTGAAAAATTAATATATATTTTTTTTTTTTTTTTTTTTATAGTGCGGTAGTTTCGCAATATCTTTATTATGAAAGTAAAATAAAAGTAAAGTACAAATCAAAAGAAATTACAAAAATCTCGTAAAAAACTAATCTAAAATTAAAACTATAGAAGACTGACCCTGCACTTCCCCAAAATCATTTTATAATCTAAGCTAGAAAAATCATATTTCGAGTAAATATATGTAAGAAAGTGGAGAGAGCGAGGCCACTACTGCACCAAAAATTTGATCAATAAGATCCCATCCTTACCATTGAAGATATTGGAGAAGAGCTAAAAGAATGAGTGGAGGGGTTAGAGGATAAATTATAACCTGATGTGACAAAATTGGCAGTTTTAGAAACAAGGGTAATGTTGGAAGATTTTTCAAAATCGTGCACAAGTTGATAATGATCACGCTAAATGTTTTATATAAGTTCAAAGATCAGATGCATGAAGAAAGAACAAGCAGCTAAAGCTAAACTTTGGGATGAAAGTTTCTTTAAAAAGAAATTAAAAAGGGGTACTGGAACGATTCCTCTAATAAGAGCAAAAAATTCAGAAGTATTGTAAGTGTCAAGCAACCATATATTTAACTGCTCAATTTCATAATCATGTGCATAGGTTATATCTTTTAAATAAGTTTTTGATTGTTGAATTATCTTTTCATTTCGTAATTGACAGTAAGACACATCCATATGTGATAAAAGTTTTCATCAGTGGCGTCACATCTGAGGCACAAGAGCGAATGATCATATATAGAAGGATGTCTTAATTTGAGGATCTCAAAAGTTGGTAACATTTCAAGAAGACGTTGATATTTTGTTCTTCTAATAAAGGAGGCGGAGTAGGAGGTGAAATGTGTTGCCGTGTTGTCATTAAGTATGAAGGAGATGGCAAACCAGTTAATTTGATATAACAGTGAGTGTTTTGCAAGGACAGGGAGTTGAAGTAACCTGAAAAGAGAACGTTCACAGAATAATTCTTTGCAAAATTGTCTAATAGGTATTAGCATTGAGGCATTGTTATATGTGAAATAGCAGCGAGGCGTGTTATTTGTATATAGTTGAAGGGCTGTGGTATTTAAGCTGGATTTTGCCAAGGCGTCAACTTTGTTGTTGAAGATGTTATCAGTGTGAACTTTGACTTTGATCATTTTAACTGTGAGGTTGTGAGTATTCATTATATTAAAAAAACAAGACCAGTGCACATAATTATTGATTTTGAGGGCAAAACGAACGGTAGAAACTTTTTTTAGAAGGATCTTATATTTGTTAAACATGAAGATGATGACTGCTGAATCAGTATAAAAGGTAACGTTATAGGATGGTGGGGCTGTAAGTAAGGCAGTAAAGATAGCTGCGAATTCAGGTAAGAAGGAGGAAGGAAAAGGGGATGTAAAAGCTGAAGAAAAGGAAGTCATTGGTAAACTTTGGTGAG
>CAJVPP010002387.1:0-15042 GCA_910592005.1 Funneliformis mosseae
TAAATAAGTTATATCATCTATCTAATAATGTGTTAACATGCGATTTGTTCTCACAAGTTTTGAATGAAAATTATGCAAAGTTACAAGAAAGGGACGCAATAACATTGTCGAAAAAAAGTGTACGGTTTATATAATTCTTCATTATAATAATTGGCATACCAAATAAATCAAATCAATGGAAAGATAATTATTGATTAGGCATAAATACCAAGCATCCTTTTGGTAGCCTTTATGCCTAATTAATGGAAGAATAAAAAAATTTACGATATTCATTATCATTCATATATATACATAAGAAATTCCAATAAGTTGCTATTATTGTTCTAATAACTAATTCTAAATTTTTATCCATTGTTAAACTCCTTCGACTATTGCTAATTTCTTTGAACCCATTTCCGATGAAGGTTCATCGGTTTGATGGGTTTGTCGCAAGTTCCGAGTTAAAATATGACACCATTCCATCCGTATAATAACGAGGGTAAATGATTAAAATCATTGTGACCCATAAGATCAAACTTCCAACATTTGAGTTTATGATAAGTAAATCCATCAAAAATTTTGACCTTGAAATCCTGAATGTTCTAGTAACCGCGTCAGTGCAAATGATCAAAATTCCGAGGCTTGACATTAAAGTTCCAAATATCAAGTATTTATTCATTTCAATGAAATATTGAATTCGAACGATTGCCCATCGTCCTGATGGCGAACCTTGATTCCGTATATTAGAAAGTAAATTCTTTAGCCTTTTTTCATTTCGAATTCCAAGCAAAAAGATAATAAGTAATTCGATAGCAAATATCAATTGAATAATATTTTCAACGAGTATAATATCATGACTCGCAAGTAATCTCGCCAATGGGAATATAATCATAGAAATAAAGACCCAACTGACATAAAATTTAAATTCCCACGATTTCATAAAAGGTTTGCCTCCTATTTGATCGGCCAAATGACTCCAAAATGTTTGTAAGAGAACCAAAGTACCGGATTGTAAAGCAAAGCTACAGGCTAACATATACTCGGTAATCATCTTTAATATTATATTTTCATTCGACCAAATCTGTACTTTATGACCGTTAACAATAATAAATGCTGGCTTGGGAATTATTATACCCGAGGAAGTATCTACTATGTTACCTTCCTTATATTTTACATATGTCCAAACAATATCAAATACCTAAAGGACAAAATGCGAAACAAAAAAAAAATATATTATTTTCATTTTATTGACCAGATAAAAAAGTTTCAGGAAATTGAATGAACTACTTACAATTTGAGTAGGCAACATCAAGAGAATTAATAACGTTATGTTTGACTTTAAATCGAATTTACGTATTCTATACCATCGTAGACTAGCAAATTTGTCGACTGACCATACCCGCTGGAGAAACCATAACCAAACCCACCCTTCAATAATTGCCCTCTCTAAATGAAATAAGGTCGCTTTTAAGATTCTGAAATTAATTCACAACAAGGTATGAATTTGAAAGACAGGATGCCTTACCAACATATGAGAAATCACTTAAGGTATAGAATACAACCATTTTTTTTTTATTTCTTTTGTCGAAGGAGTTGTTGTTGTCGTTTGTTGTTTATTGACAGTCTCTTGAAATTTCTTGATTTATACGGAATTCCTGTCTTTTTATTGTTTTCGGGCATAATATAAATTTAATAAAACAAAAAGAAAGTGATATTTTTACGTTTAAATATTTAAACGAATTTTTTGATTGATTTTTTCAATGTGATGTGAATAGATACATCAGAACACCTCGCTTTTAATTTATTTATTTGATGGACAGATCGGTAAATTGAGTATTAAGTTTAGTTCTTTTCGCCGACATTTCTATCAAAATCTTTCGGATAATATACAATACTTCTAAAAAAAGACGAATTAAAGTATTATGTAATTTAATATAATTATAAAAGTCAATTACTTTCCAAATTGGATTCATTTTCCCGAGATTTACTCGCATAACGTGGCGATCAGGAAAATCGCGATTTTTGTAGTGATGATTTTTAACGCTTTATTTTCCAGACATGTTGAAAGTATCAAAAGGTTCACAAATAACCGTTTCTTTAAAGATATGATTCCAACTTTTATCATACGAAATTTTAGTAAAATACATGAAGGTACCATTAAAAAATTTTACTTGTTTGAATTGAATCTAAACCAAACTATAGCGATCGATACGTTTTTTTCACAAACGAGCTTTGTGCAACCATAACATGATAGCAGACGAATGAGATTCGATACTTTTTTTTTTTGGATGTAGTTCGAACCTTCCCCCGTATTATGTCATATATCTGCCTTTTTCATATCTTCCGAAAGATCATCAAAATATTGTGCGGTCGTGCGAATCTTCCGCGATATGAACCATATGTTTAATTTACCCTTTTATGAATATGATATCGACACGGTGAGAGATGATTCGATGACAATTGTCTCGATAAGCATTTTCCGAAATATAGGAGCCAGTTAGGAGTTCGAGATTTCCCCTTTTTTTGACCGACCCTCCCATATGTAAAAGCGAAACAAATAAACTAAGACAAGTTTCAAATTTTAACCTTTAAATCCCCGAAATTTTGGTGTTTACAGTTCTCTTTCTAAATCAGCGATAAAATTAAAAAAATTTGCGGAAAATCATGGATCAAAAACATGTGATATAATCTAATAAATGGAGTGGTTACACGAACGAATAATTTAACTTTCATTAAATAAATAAAAACGTAGAAAGATAAATTGACCCAGTTTATTAATACTCTTTGTTCGACATGTGATCATAAAGAAAAGTGGCAGTCGTGTCCTTGGTGATGTTATTCTTCACATTGGAAGAGGTCGACGGATAGTATCACGACTATTATAAAAAAGATGATTTCATTCAAACTACTTTTGACAAATATAATGACTTGGATCTTCGTGAGAATATTTACTTAAATTGGCTAGATTTGCTTGAAAAGTAGTTCCACGTGAACGAACACCGATCATTATTTTAACGCATTTAATTTAGAATAGTTTTAATTAATATTGTTAAATTGAGAATTATTAATGTATTCATTATAATTTCAAATAAAAAATAAAATTTAATTGATTTTATCTCTTTTTCTGAAAATCTTTTCAGATGTGAAGTTTGAATCTCATTAAATTAAGTTTCTTATATCTACCAAATGATTTTCTTTCTTTGTAATTAATCGTAGTTTTGATTCTTTGATATCCAATGTCATATTAAAATGGTGACAATTAAATAAACTTTCAAAGCATTTATAATACAATAGATTCTAATTCTAGCAAACGAGGGCAATATAAATAGAATTCTTCATGTCAAAAATTACCATTTTGTAAAATAGTCGGATAGAATAAACTATTTCATGGTTGCTTTAAGCTAGAAATCCACAAATTGATGGTAAAAATGTCCGCTTGTAATTTAGCATTTCTTCAAACCGTGTAACATTGAAGGATCAAACAATTCATAGAAAAAAAAATAAAGTAATATTTTCTTTTTATTATTCAAATTATTATCTATTGCTTTATGTGTATGATAACCAAATGGAAATTTCTTTGAATTTGTTTTTGATGTATTTGGAAAGATTCTCTGATGATCGTATAAACCAATTTGCAAATTCTAATTAGGTTTTATAACTTTTTAGAGAGTAACGATTCTTAATCCAGCGTTCACGAATTGATCGGTGATATTAAATAAAATGTTTTAATATAACTCTTGCATTTGAAAAACTTACTTTAACCTTTAATATACATGTAAGTTCAAATTACTTTGTAATATATATATAATTCATTATATTTCAATAGTAAAATTGACACTTTGCGTTACATTACATTTAGTTTTACATCCATAAATAGCAGAATTATATGTTATATAATTAACAAAAACTAATTAATTCTAAAATCTAATTCAGATAAGAGTTGTATTTTATAAAAACTTTAAATTAGAAAATTATACCAAGTACTTTTCATTATAATTTATAGTTGAAAATCTGATTTTTTATCATATATATTAAAATTTGAAAATCTATTATTATAAAAATTAATAAAATGGGTCATGGACTAGCAAAAGAGACCTCCGAGGAATTTTTACTTTTTGAGAAAATGAGAATTGAAAATTTGATCGAGTTTATCTAGTTTATCTTTTAGGACAAAATAACGATCAATTTATATTTGAAGGTAATACACATTTTTTTATTTTGTACGACCATGCCTAACTTTAATAATATTGACTATAAAGAAAATAACTCAAACTTTAATTTCGATTGAAACAATATGAAACGAATGAATTTATGCAATATATAACTTAAAACAATTTTTGTTTTATCTAACCGTACTTATCATAATAAAAACGAATGTTTCAAAAAAGTTGGATTTGAAACTTTTCTTGTTAAGACATTTAGAATTTAAAGGTTTAGAAAAAAAAAAAAAAACCGGAATTTGTTTTAATAGGACATTTATTAGCTTTCTTTAATAATAATAACAATAATCAAGAAAATAAAAGCTTTAATTATCAATTTGATTCTAATATTTTTTTGTAAAAATACTTACCTTAAACTTGTTAGCATCAAAAGTAAAAATTTAAATAGCTATTAAACATTATTTATTAACTCATCTGGTAGAATGGCAACATAGAAAACATTCTAAAATATTATCTCATATTTTTATAAATCAAGAATTAGCTATAAAAGTTTATAATTTTATTAATAATTATGTAAATATTTATGGATTTCTTTATCAGATCATCATATATAAACAGATTTTTTAGCAATTATTTTTATTACTAACTGAAGAAAATTATTCTAGGATTTATGAGAATTTTGTTATTATAAGTAAAATATTATATAAATATACATCTATTATATGAATGCTTAGCAGAAAACTACCAAAAATTTTTTACTTTATATGCGAAATATTATTTTTTAGTAAAATAAATCAGATTTAATATTAACTCAAAAATTTTTGGTAGTTTCCTTCCTTTCTATTACAAAGCACTTATATTATATAAAAGTTTTATTAGACTTTGAAAGAATTATATACTACATATTAAATTTCTAACATTAGCTACAAATTAATGTAATATTTGTAAAATACAAAAAAAATACTAACATAATATCAATCTTATTTTTAATATATAAAGCAAATTTTACTAAAGAAAACATTTAAAGTTATTTATAATACTTAAACAGGTCAAAATAAGAATAATCTTTCTTTATTTTTCTACATTTTCAGTAAATACTAAAATATTCTTTTAAAAAATTAGAATTAACATAATAAATAATATTAAATAAATAATAAATAAATCTATCAAAATAAAATTAATTATGATTTATTATAATAAAGGAAATAAGTAGTTTTATTATAATTTTGAATCATTTTTAAAGCATATTTTTAAAGATTTATCAGTTTTCAAAAGTATTAATAATTTTTGTTTAAAAATATAAACTGAAAAAGTATTATTCAAATAAAGATAGAAGGTAATTTTTTTATTTGATATTTTAAAAATAAGAATTTTAATTTCATAACTCTGATTACTATATTATCATTTAAATTTTTATCATTAATATATCAAAAAATTTATATAAAAATATTTAAAATTTATTGATAAATTATTTTAGAATATTACTTTCATAAATCATAAATAAAAATCAATGCAAAATTTTTTTCTTGATATATATCATTTTAATTTTAAATTAATATTCTTTTTTCAAAAAATTTTTTATTTGAATATTTCAATAATTTATTATATTTGTATAATTAAAAAAGTAGATTATTATATAATTAAACATATTTAGTTTATAAAATCAAAAAAATTTGACAGAAGATCTCAAAGATTCCTTTTGCTAGTTTATAATTCAAATATAAAAATAATATAAATTTTTACATTTAATTCATTTAATTAATTATAATTAGTATTTTTTATATTTAATTAAAAAAATATAAATTAGAAATATAATTATAATATTAATAATCCTATTTAGAATTTTCTTTAATTAGAATTTATATATTAATTTAATTATTATAAATTTATTTGTTTTACCTTTTAATTAATTTTTATCTACTAAATTTCCATACTTATTTTTTATAAATAATAATTAAATAATAAAAAAATAAAAAAGATTTTTAAATAAAAATATTATTATTAAAATCATTTTATTAAAATTTTTTAATAAATATAAATATACTTTAATTAAACTTTAGATTATATTTTAAATTAAATTATTTACATATATTTCTTTTTTTAATTTATTTATTTTTATATTTTATATATCTAATTTTTATATTTATTATAATAAACTTTTTTATATAATTTTAAAATATTTTATTAAAAAAAATTATTTTTAAAAAAATATATTATAAAAGTTATAATGATAAATATATTTATAATATTTAATAAAATACTAATTTATTTTTAATTATATACAAAATATTCTAAATATTATATAAATTATAAGATTGACAAATAATATTTTAATATAAAAAATTTCTAATTCTTTAGATTAGATAATAAAAAAGAATAAAGTTAGTATTATAACATTATATACTTATTTATTATTTATTGCAATTTAATTTTTAATAATATAGTAATTAATTATAATATTATAATGCTTATTTATTATCTATTACACCTAATTGAAATAGTATTATTATTAATTAAATTATTATTATTTTAAAAATTAATATTCTTTCTTAAATTTTTTATTTAATATTTTAATTAACTATTTTATTATTTTTTAACTATATTTTATATTATAATATCATATAGTATAAGATAAAAAAAAAAAAAGAAATTTTTTTTGTAAAATAAATATATATATTTTAATCAAATTAAGTCCAATCTAAATAATGTAAAATGAAATAAAATTGTCAAATAAATAAATATTTTTTGTATCACTAACATTAAACTTTTTTTTTTAATTTTTAAAAAATTTTAAAATTATATTAATTAGAAAAATAATAACTTTTAGACAAGAAATTAATTATCAAATAATCTTTATTCAAAATATTAAAGAAATTCTATAAATAAATCAAAATTGCCTTACTACAGTATATGATAATTTTACTAAACTTTAAGAGTCTGAAATGATTTAATATATAAAAGAAAATAATTACTTAAAAAAATTATAGCTAATCAGTCAATAGTATTAGTCTAATTCATTTACTAGGATTCTTCTATTTTAACAAGAATCTTATTAATAAATATATTTTCAATAGGTTTAGATATATCTTATAAGATAGTAGAAAGGTTTTAGCTAAATTAAATATTAAAAAAATTTTTTAAGAGTAATGCTGATGCTGGATGTAGATTATAAATGTAAACAAATAAAATAAGTTTAAAATTATCTTAATGATGATTAAAATAATATTTTATTTACAGATGAAATTACCTTTTAATTATTTTAGAATACTGTAAAATGCTAGTATAAAGAATAATAATCAATATCTATTTATATATAAAAAAAATAAATTTATATTATTTTTTTAAAATAATAAATGCTGAATTTTATAAATATATTTTATAAATACTTTTTAGCAATAAAAGGCTAATTAGAAAAATAAATAATATTTTCAGTAAGATAATGATCAAAAATATATTAGTTATCTTGCTAAAATTTTTCTTTGAGATAATATGTCTGAATTTATTGATTAGGCTTTTAATAGTCTATACTTAAATTTCTTTGAAATATTATCAAAAGAATGTAAAGAAGAAATGTTAAAAAATACTAATAATTTACATTATTTAGTAATTTAAAATAGAATGATATTTTAAAATTAATTTTAATTAGATAATAAAATTAATAAAATACTGATATAAGTTTATTATAGAAAATAATAGTGATTAAATTTCATTCTAATTTTTAACTTTAAAATATATAAATTTTGTATAGTTTGTACTATTATTTGTTATATAATATGTAATTAAATTTTTTTTTGCTTTTTTTGTCTCATACTATATATTTAATATTTTTAATTTTATAAAGTTATTTAAATAGAAAGGTAAAGTTAATAAATTTTATATTAAAATCTTATTAAAAAATCTATAAAATTTAAAATTTAAGAAAAGGTAAAATTATATCAAAATAGTAAAACTATATTAAAATTTTAGCAAAAAATTAATAAACTAAAGGTTTAGATATTTTGTTAATTAAAATAAGTTTAGATAAGCAATTTTAATTATATTATTTCTTAATTTTTAAATAAATGATAAAATTATCATATATTATATTTTGAGATACTAAAAAAAAAATAATATTCAAATATTTATTTATTATTATAATTTATTATTATTATTAATTTTTTTTAATAAAAATTATTTTTGAAATTTATTAATATTTAATTACTAATATTTATCATTTTTTAGCAAAAATTATTTTTAAAATTTAGATATATTATAAAATTTATTATAAAAGTATTATTTTTTAATAAATAATTTAAATTAATAAGTAAATTATCAAACTAATTAATCTGCTAAATCATTAAAAAAAGAAAAAAAATTGATTCTTTAAAAAATCATATTTTAATTAATATTTTATTTAAAATATAAATCTTTATGATAAAAAATTTATTTAATATAATAATTATAAATTTAACTTATTTTTATTTTATTTTTTTTGCTAATTTTTTTTATAATAATTATATTATAATTATATTATTATTATTTAAAAAAAAAAAATACTAAAATAATTATATCAATAAATAAAATTTTTTATAAATTAGAATAATCAGAAATTTATTAAATTATAATATTTATTTACTTTTAATAATATTTCTTTTATGAAAATTATAATTTATATATATATACAATTCAAATAATCCAAATATCAAAAATAAAATGTAACAAGTAGAAATATCATAAATTCTAAATTTAAAAATTTTTAACTATAAAAATAATCTTTAAAATATAATAAATATTATAATATTTAAAAGAAATATAATAAGTGATCATATTGTCAGTTTTTAAATTTTAATCAAAAGTAAACATGTTGTAATATGAAAAGTCAAAAAATATCATAATAATTTTTATATTTTTGCAAAATATTTGGTCTGCATGTATAACAAATATATATAACAAATATTTAGATTTATCCTTTAACCTTTACATTAAAATACTAAAAATTATAATAAATTTATTTATGAAAAAAAATAATTTTGAAAAAAATTCATTTGATGCAAATTATTTTGTAATTTAATTAGAGGATTTGATGATCTGAAGCTTTTTTTTTTAAGAATGAATTCTTTATTTTGATTTCTCTCTTTTTTTTTTTATTTTTAAAAAAAAAATCAAATTAATTCTAACAAAGTGCTGTGCTAGATCACGTGAAAGCCACCCTTTCGGTACAGCATGTTTAATTTAATTCGTGCATTCATCCAAACAAATTAAAAATCGACCCAAAGTTCCACAAGCAAAATATGATCAGTTAATCAATTACTAATATTTTGATATTTTAAAGTTTTGGGAAGGGAATAATAATAATAACAATCGGTCGATGCAAGTGACGCGTCAATGACCATCTCCCTTTAGGTTAGATTATTAGAATTTTTTTCATGCGCATTGATTTGATTGGTTGATTGATGGCTTAAATATTTGTGTAAATAGCGAACTCGTTCATTGCCTGATGAAATTGGTTGGTTAACATTTATGGCGAACAGATATAATTAATAATTTCGAATACAATTAAACAATTAAAAAGTATTGTGTTTAAAAGAAAGACTTGGCACACAACGAAAAAAAATTTTTTTCATTCAAAGGTGTCCCCACTCTTTATTCTCTCTTTTTTTTTTTATTTTCTTGAGAAAAATAAAAATAAATAAATAAATCTGTATTCTATTTGATTTGTAACTTGAACTCAAAATAATTTCACGCGACCAAAGCGGATAGTGATTGGACGTTGAATGAACCTTAAATGAATTAAACCAAATTAAAATAGTTTTTTTTTTTTTACTTTTTGTTTTAAAAGTAAAAAAAAAAAATCTTTTTAAAGAATCAAGAATTTCGAACGACTCTCATCTCGATGAACTAACGAAATTGGAATGTTGTAATCACACAATCCAAGGATTTAACTAAAATTGGATCAATCCAGAGGTAAGATAACGATATCAGTACTTTAAGTATTTAACAACAACTACAACAACTACAACAACTACAACGACAACGACAAAACAACAACAACAACAACAACTACAACAACAACAACAACAACAATAATAATAATAATATAAAATATTAATATATTATGATTAAAAATAATAAATTAATAATATATAACAAATGAAACAAGATCAAACATGAGAAAATTCTAAAATTTTAAAAACCCAATTCATTATAAAACTGGATTTGTTGAAATGAAAAAAAATTCCGGATTTTATTTAAAATAAAACATATGGCTCTCGGGGTGGCGTTATTTGTTTTGCTTGTGACTTTGATTATTAAACCTTTTTTTTTTTGATGAATCAATAAATATGGAAATATTAAAAAAAAAAAATTCGATCTAACCAAACCTATAAGCTTGTACATTACTAAAGGTTCATTTTACGTTAACTTTATTGAAAGTAATATATGTGCGTTAATGAAAGATTTTCATTGAATGACTTAATTAAATTTCTTTATATCAGAGTACAAGATTCTAGATGAATCACTACAAATCAGACGAATTTCTCAATCAAAAAAAGGCGTAAAAAATAGATATGAATAGATTTACCCATCATCGTTACTTTATCACAGATTATGGTTTATTTATAGGTTTAATTATGAACTTAAAAAGTTAAAATACATGTATGTACAAATGAGATGTTACGGTGATGTCATGTCATGAAAGGCTTATATGTATAAAGATGCCAAAGAAGTTTCGCGAAGAAGCCCAAATCATCAATCGCGTAAAAATAACGTGTTGTAACCCAATCAGAATTATATGGCTCAACTTCATGTGACAAATACAAATAGTAATATAGTTAAATATAGTTGCCATGTCCAATAAAATTTCATCAGATATGAATTGTTGTTGTTGTACAACGAGGTGCGACGCAAAAAAAAAAGTACTTTGAAGATCTTAGATCAATTCACCACATGATCGAATGGTTAAACGGAAATTAAAACTCATGATATCAAAAATTAGAGAGGTTAAAGCTTTTTTGAGAACAAAAAAAAATTTTTAATTGATCCAATTTCGATAATGATCGTCTCAATTTCGGCTCCAATTTCTTCCCATTTACATAATAATCATGAGACATTTCTCACAAAATAATAATTTTAGAAAGATATTTTCCTTTTTCTTTATTATTAAAAAATCAGGTGTCAGGTTTATGGAGGTTTTTTTTTTTTTTATTTTACATATTTTATTTTTTTATTTCATTTTTTTTTTTTTTTTTTTGATTGATGATATTCAAAAAAGCACATAGGTTAAAACGCTCTTGAAAATTCATCGCAGTAAAGTTCAATCCGTAGTATCCGTAGTTTTACGTTTTGTCTAAAACGAGAAAACAAAAAAAGGTTGGCAAGACCCTTTTAGATGACATAATCGAATACAATCAAGAATGTGAAAAAAAAAGGAGGCTAATAAATCGCAAGTAAACCGATTAATCCGAATGAACCGAATTCAGTAACCTAAATATTTTAATTTTTTTTCGAATCAATTGGAATCAATATCATAATAAAAAAAGTTTATATTAAAAAACAGAATTACATAATAAGGCTTGTTAATAATAATTTAACCTCATTGAATCGTACAAATTAGGAAATTAAAATACTTTATAAAATCAAGACGCCAACAATTTTACTTGTTGAAAAAGTTGTTTGTTGTGTGGGATGATGTCCCTTTATCTTTCTAAAGTTGAATAATAATCTCTTCTCCTTTCAAAAGATTTCTTTATTTCACCATTGATAAAAAACGGAGAAACTTGTTTTTTTTTTTTGTTAATCGCGTAAAGGTTTAGTGAACGTTGGTCATAAAAAAACGATTCCGGTAACGTAACTTGTCTTGAAATCCGAGCATATTTGATGGCCCAATTTGGAAGCCCTTGAGGTCAATTACGGATTGTGACTGGATGTGACAAAGAACTGACGAAAGTGCGTCAAACGGTTGATAATCTCTTTTCCATTGGATAAACGTAGAAGTTCATTCAACAACTTTTCGAACCGGTTCAGTAGGTAATAAAATGTTTTTTTTTTCATTTACTGTATATGTCGCTGAGTGAACTCGGAGAATACCTTGAAAAAGAAAATGTAATGAAAAGAAATGGAATATCACCTTTGTCACACGCCAATTGCCATATCACATTTGGTTTCACAACATACACATGATCCATCGGAGAAATCTCCCTCGTGCCTTTAATATTTTACGAAAGTGATGAGTGGATTTTTTACCAATTAAAGGATGCAAACATCCTGGATTTGAATAATAGGAACACACAATCGATTTAGGTTGATGTATGCGTGCGACACGTTCCCTAATGCCTTAACCTTAAAAAAAAAAATTTTTTTTTCTTCTCTTTTATTTGGTGGGGTAATCAGCTGTTAAACAAACAGGTTCATTTCAAGTTGCCCACCATGTTTGTTACTTTCAAATAAGAGTAATTTTTTTTTCTGTGTTTGTAATGTTTGTAATGCACGATCATGTTTGAAACAGAGTTTTGCACGTTGAGGTTTACTTGAAATATTTAACACGATGACTTTTCTTTATTAAAGACATTGAGATCAGTTCGATGGGAAAGAACACACGAGATGAATCGAACTTGCCCGGTTGAAAATGATTGAAAATGGGAACTCGAAGCGCATGTCGTGAACACGTGAGGCTCGGTGCCTCTTACCATCATTCAACATGTTAGTTGGCATCTACGCGAATGATTTGCCTCGGTGTGTTAAATGCGGAAGTAACACATTAGTTACACGTGTGCTTTATAAAGAATTAATTTTCACGATAATGTAAGTTCCATTTGTTATACTTCATTCGCTATCCTACAGAATTAGGTTTTGTCTTTTAAGATGTTTTCATAGAAACATGTGTCAAATACTAGATAAATATAATCATCCTTGTGAATGAGTTTCTTAAATGAGCGAGTACAATGAAAAAAATAATTAGGTTTTTTTATTATTATTATTTTTTTTTTTTTTTGTTTTAAAAAGAAAAAAGGTTAGAAGCCACTTAAATTAGTTTAGGTAAGGTTCGGTCTAACTTGTTGGAACAAAATTAAAATTCCCCATAAAAAAAAAAGATCTAACCTCAAATATTTCAAAAAGCCGATTTATTTTTTTACATTATCACATAAATTTTTTTATTACTTTCTCAGAGACAAAAATTAATTAAAAAAAAAAGGGTGCATAATTTTAATACTTGTAATATGAAAATTCAATCCCGTTTTTTTTTTCTTTTCAAAAAGAAAAAAATAATAAGAAAAATAAATAAATAATAGTAATAAACCCATCAATGGTTAATGGATTTTACATGACGATTATTATGAAAGATAAATCAATGACTTCATTACTTCATCACAATGAATAAATAAAGTTTGGCTTTTAAGAAAAAAACAAACTGGATTTTAATATAATTGGGATATTATTCAAGACCTTTGTGCATTGTGTAACCATTTCATCTGATTTTCATTCGAAAAAGCTTTTTTTCTTTCTAACATCTCGATTAAATA
The DNA here is from genome assembly GCA_910592005.1 of Funneliformis mosseae. Classification (NCBI taxonomy): domain Eukaryota; kingdom Fungi; phylum Glomeromycota; class Glomeromycetes; order Glomerales; family Glomeraceae; genus Funneliformis; species Funneliformis mosseae. The sequence goes on from CAJVPP010002387.1 coordinate 13,637, forward strand.
AAAAAAAAATAATAATTTGTCAGAAGGTCAAATTCCTGTATCCAACAAGAAATTCTTTTTAATATTGTGAAAAATTAACTGATAATCTGATAATGAAACCTTTTTGAAGATAATGATACCTCATGATTTTTTTTATTTATTGTGGGGAAACGGTAGACCATTACCTAATTTGGAAAATAACAAAAAAAATTTCCCGCGATTTCCCGCAGCAACGGTCAAAGGGTTTGAACGCGTGTTAATTACATGCTAATTTATATAAATGGAAATATCATGATCTCGTTTGTTTTTTTCGTATCGTCATCTTGGAATCTCATCAAATCTTTTAATATATGACAAATAAGACACATAAGCAAAACTGCAAAGCGTTTGATTATGAAATCCACCTAAATCTTTCAAAACTTCATTAAACTAGTTTTTTTTTTTTTTTTTAATCTAAATAAATAATAATTATAAATCAGGAAATCGAGTACCAGTAAAACCCTAAAAATTTGCTTTGGTGATTCATACCTGTAACCGTACTTGTTTCTTTCATTTCATTACAGGTTAGAAGACGTTGTCAAAACAAATCTCTCCTTTTTTTTTTTTCCTTGTTCTATTTTTTTTTTTTCTTCCTAATCGGAGATGTCACAATCCTTTTGATAACTTCAAAGGGATAACGCGCAACGGATTTCATTGTCTTTAATTTTCTTAAACAAGACATCATGTCGTCATACCAGAAATGATTCCGGAATGAAATCCGCGCGTTGCTAAATACGACCCTTCCATAAAGAAGAATTGCCTCATAAGGTCATACGCTCACAACGTGAATTGAGCCATACATCACCATCCTTATAGGGGCCACTCATTCATGGCATTACCGTATTTGTACTCTACATAATGAACGGACTTGACCAATTCCCTAAATTTATCGTCAAATCATAAATTGACCCGAATGAAGGTAATAAGAAAGATGTTCTTTTATTCCTTTTTGTCCTTAGCACCCCCTTTTGTCTTTAATTTTTTTTTTTAAAAAATAAAAAAAGGACAACATACAATCATTCATTGACATGTAGGTGAAAATCCTGTCATGAAACCTCCTATTGATGTTAAATTAATTGATTTATAGGTTTCCGAATATGATACCATAAAAGTATTTATTAAATTTATAAATTAATCTATTTTTAAATTTATTTTAATTTGGTTTCATTGAAACTAATTAACCTTAAATTAAACTAGGAACTTGTTATTATTTTAAGTTAATGCTTGCACAAAAAACAAATACACGGCAGTTCACAAACTTTAAAAAGAAACCCCCCAAAATTTCATTGTTCTCCTAAAGAGAAAATTTGCGTCCGCTAAACAAATATCATACCGTGGAAAAAAAAAAAAAAAAAAAAAAAAAATGTTTATTTCACAGTGATAATCAC
>CAJVPP010002388.1:0-15036 GCA_910592005.1 Funneliformis mosseae
AATTTGATTTGATTTGAGTTATATAAATTTTAAACTCGACTCAATTTGACTCGACTTGATTTTAACTCGATTCGATTTTGAAAAAAAAATAATAAAAAAAATGAAAAAAATGATTCGGATTATTGTTTTTCTTAAACAATTTTTTATCATTCAAGTCGAACAATTCAGGTCATCATTCTTGAATAATTTTTTATCGTTCAAGTCAAATGATTTGGGTCATCGTTCTTCTTGAACGATTTTTTTATCGTTCAAGTCAAACGATTTTTTTAGTTCAAGTTGAACGATTCCTTATCATTCTTCTTGAATGATTCTTTTATCATTCAAGTTGAACGATTCCTTATCATTCTTCTTGAATGATTCTTTTATCGTTCAAGTCAATCGATTTCTTATTGTTCAACTTGAATGATTTTTTATCATTCAAGTCAACGATTTCTTATCGTTCAACTTGAATAATTTTTTTATCATTCATGTCAAACGATTCCTTATTGTTCTTCTTGAACAATTTTTTTATCATTCAAGTCAAACGATTCCTTATCATTCTTCTTGAATGATTTTTTTATCGTTCAAGAAGAATGATAATCATTGAGTCAAAAAAACATAAACTCAACTTGATTTGAACTTGACTCAACTTATCTGACTCGTGAGTTAACTCGACTCGTCCAGAACTCTAAACTGAGATAATAAATTTTACTTATCTGTTGATCAGAATAGGACATATAAATATTTTATTCTTAATTATAATTATAATAAAAAATAGCATTAATAATGCAATATTTGACTTTATTTTTCAACATAAAATAATTTTTATCTATTTATTCTATTTAAAACTTTAAACAGTTCAGATTAATCCAAAGATTTTTGATTCAGATTGATTCAAATCAGTTTCAAATTGCAAAAAAATAAATCCAGAAATTTTCAGTTCAATTCAAATTTTTTTGGATTATAATTTAATTTGAACTGAAAAAAATCTGAACTAAACTGAAATTTTCAAATTAATCTGAAAGTTTATTTTGAATATATGCAATTCTTAAAGAGAATCTGCAATTTATATGCAAAATTCTCTTTAAAGATCGCAAAGATATTGTAAAACTTTTGAAGAATCACAAAAATTTACGAATTCTCTTTAAAGATTGTAAAGATATTGTAAAACTTTTGAAGAATTGCAAAAATTTGCAAATTCTCTTTGAGGATTGCAATTCTTTTGTTAAATTCTTTGAGAATTATAAAATTTGCAAATTTTTTTGAAAAATCACAATAAGTTTTAAATTCTCTAAAAGTTTCATATATATATTGTGAATTCTCTTTAAGATTTATATATAATCGTACTGAAATTTTAGATTAATCTGAAAATTTTAGTTCAGTTTAAATTTTACCAATCTATGATTCAGTTTGAATTCAAATTAGAATTTTTAAGGTTAATAAACTAAACCAAACTGAACTGAAATTTTTAATTTAGATTCAGATTAGTTTCTAATCCAGACTAAACTGAATCATTTAGAGCTTTAATTTTATTTACTAATTTATAGTTCAGTTATAATAGTTTCTCTTTAATTTAGTTTTAGCAAGATATTCTTATATTTTATTAGTAAATCTTTTGCTTTTTCTTTCTTATGAATATTATACTATAAGCTATTCTATAAATATTGACATATTTCACATAAATCTGTTTTTAAACTCATAATTTGAAAATAAATTGTTAATTAGTGTTACAACTTATGAAATACATCATATTTTAATGAGTTTAATATACTATTTCATTCAAGACTTACAAGAAAGTTGTAATGAATTGATTTTTTAATTAGTTTCTACTAGTATAATTAGATAATTCAGTTAATATTTCTACCAGAACTTGATAATCTATAAACTTTAACATAATTTTCTAGAAAATTCTTAACTACTTCTACAATATTTTTATCTATTATTATTTTGGTTTTTCATTATAACATTTTTTTTTACATTACTATGAATTCTTGAATTAAGTCCATTATTTATAAAGTAATTTCTAATATTTTCAAAATAAATCTAATCAATATTAAGATATGTTTTCTAATAAAGTAGTATATTATAATCTTAATGATAAAATATTTTTTTATTAGATCTAATTTTTCTTTTAAGACGTTTAATATTTTTTATTATTTTATTATTCATAACTTTAAGTTGAGCTATTAAAAATATATTTTGTTTTGATTTAGATAAAGCTTGAAAAGCTTCTTACATTTTTACAAATTTTTCTTTTGAAATTTATTTAAACAACCACAATTATAATTATTTTGTAAAAAATTTATTGCTTTTTATATTTAGTAAAATTATTATATTTATTTATATATCACTTTGTTTAGTTTTTTTATTATTTCAATGTATAGCAATAAAGTTATATACATATAAACTTCACAAATATAATAAAAGTTTAAAATATTATAAATATGAATTTATTAATAAAAATTTATACTAAATGTTATAATTTATATTTATTTAACTAAGTTATTTTAACTACTATTTATCAATAAAAAACTGGAATTAATTTAAAATATCTAATTCTACATAATTTTTTATAAGTGATTTTTACTTAATGATATTTCTAGAATGATGAGAATATGCTGTCAATATATTTTATGTAAATTAAGTAATTTTAGCAGTAAAATTTTAAAATTTATATATTAAGATTAAATAATTTATAATAATATACTCTCTTTATATTATTGCTAAATACTGCGAAATAGTTATTTATTAGCTTATCTGATTCTTTTAAAATAATTTAATATTTAAGATAATTATATTTAACTTCATATAATTTGTTTAAAAGTTACTGAAGTAAATTAAGATCTATATTTCTTTAATTCTAATAAACTGATAAAATCTTTTATTTATTTTTCATCTAATATAAACTAATAAAATATAATAGTAATACTATTTTATCATAATGTCATAAATATTTTAATATAAGTTTACCTATACATTGAATTTTATTTTGTATATATCAACATTCAGTTTTATATATAGCCAAATATTTACTAAAATAAAATTAATTAGTAAATTTTATAACAAATGATCACTATTATACATAATAGATATATTATGTAAATACTTACATAAAAATATTATTTTTCATATTATCAATTAATAATTTTTCATTTATAAATCTGATTTTAGATCTACTAACTTGTGTTTCATTCTAAAGTTCCGAATCTGTAAATTCACACATTTTAATCTTATAATAAGTCCTATTTTTTTTTAATTATAGTAATATCACTAAGATAAGTGTAAGTTATTTTATTTTACTAAAAGGTAAAACTATAGAATATTAAATTTTTAAATATTAACAATTATTAATATTATTTTAATTATATTAAATAATTTAAAATAAATATTACATTTATAAACAATATTTTTATATTTTTCCATCCTTTATTATGGTAAATTATAGCAATTTCTTTTTTACTTATTGGTAAATATTTTATCAAAGTTAATGAATAAATAATTATTTTAATATTTATATTTTTTATAATATATATTTTTATATTATCTTTTTGTTCAGTTAAAGATATATTATCTGACTATATTTTATAGTTAAATAAATTTTTTATTATAATATAATTTATTTTATAAATATATATATATAAATAGTAAGATTACCTTAAAAATAAGATCTTCTTTATAAATAATATTTTCTTATTAATATAATTAGTATCTAATATATTTATCTAAAGAGATATCTATTTAACGTAAAAATAGTAAATGGTATTTTAATGTATGAAAAAATTTTTCTCTTCTGATTATTTTATTTATGTATGATTGATTAGATTATAACAATAAGATGATCAGATGTAAATTATATATCACTTCTAATTTTACATGACTATATAATACTCAATAGATTGATTTAACTCTATAATTTTTTATATCATTTCTGAAGAGCTAAATTAATTATTTAATTAATACAGAGTAATCATATACATTCTTATTTTTTACATTTCTGTTATCTAATAACCAAAGAAAAATATTAGAATTTGTATATAGATTTAAAATACTCAAATACAAATATATTACACATACTATTTTCTGTAATCATAATTTTGTCTCCTATATTATATAATTTAGTAATAGGATCACTATCTTCTAAAGTATCATTTTCTTTATGAATGATAATATTTCCTTTATTTCAACTTTGCTTTGACTATTGATTTTAATTCACTCACATTCTCTAATTTATCTAAGATAATTTATTTAAAAGAGACATACTTATCCTTATAATAGAAACATATTTTATTAGTAGATGCATAAGCTATATTAAAATATAAATAAACAATAACAATTTAAGTGAATAAAAGAATACATGCAATGCTTTTAAACTGAATAGATATGAATATAAATAATTATTTGATAAGATACTAGCTACCATAGATAAATGTATTATTTTTAGTAGGATAAAAGATTTATTAGATATATTATTATAACACTAAATAGCAATGAAATATATAAATTAATAAAATTATAGCTTGAGCTATCATCAGTTTAACTATTTGATCTTCTAACTCTTTTATCTTTTCATTATTTGATGTAGTCATCAACAAAATTTAGAAATTCAATAAATGAATAAAGCCATATATTTATTGAGAAAATAGATAATAAATAAAATAGGAACAAGAAACATATTCAGAAGCAGTATTGGTAATTTTATAATTTCACTTGCATAAATTGGATAATTAGATATATAAAAATTATATATTTAATTCAATATGATGCAGTTTTATTAAGTTCAATTAGTCTAATTATCAACACTATTCAAAAGTGTCACTTTTATTAGATTGCATTATATGATATTGAATTTATTAACCAATCTATTAAAGTTATTACTACATTTATCACAAAAAAATTGGTAATAAGATAGTAAATTCTTCCTCATTTTTTTTTTTTTACCTGAGAATAATAGTACTAGCAAAGACTTAAAAATCTTTTTGTTTCTTAATTTCTTTATGAAATTGATTAAAATTATTACTAATCAAAAGTTAATTAACAAAGTTTTTTTCATGTTTCCTTTAACTTAATATTAGATATACTTCTTTACTTTAAAACTCATTTTGTTTAATTTGTTTAGTTTGAGAAAGATTTTGTTTTGATTGCAAATCCTTATTTATATATACAGCAGATCAGATGATTATATAATGTGTAGCAAAAGTTTATGTAAATTTTCATCAAATAATAATTGTGTAAAAACTCATAAATATTTTTCAAAAAATAGAGAATATCTAAAGCAGATAATTTAGCCAGCATTATAGTATTGAAAGTTGCTTATATGTCAAATAATATGGGTGATAAATAGGATTTTAATTTAGAAAATAAAAAAATAAAAATAGGCTGATGCAGCTGATGTGATATAGTACAAAGTCACGTAATATGAAATTTATTAGATTATTATTTAATAAATAAAATAAAAACATAATATAATATTATAAAATTTATTATAAAGAATTATTACAAATTTTTATAATTTATTAAAAAGTAAATTTATTCATCGCACGTGCGATACATCCTCTGTGCAAAATTATGTAATGCCGGCCAAAATTAAAACACGTGACATTTAACGCGAAATGTGAAGAATAGATTTTTTACGACTAAAAAATTTCTGTCCCAGAATATATATAAAAATGAAAAAAGAGGATGTGACACGGGTGACAAAAGTGCGATGAATAAATTATTTCTTGAATGCATTTTAATTTTTTTCTTATTAATAATCAATTTTTTTTAAAAATTATTTTGTTTGGTTGTATCTAGATTTCTCACGTGATTTAACTATTGAATCTTTTACAAAAATAAGCAAAAAAAAAATATAAATAATTTTAAAACTTTTCACATCTTAAATAAATTTATTATTATTACAATACATACATAATGGCCGAGCAGCTTGCAAGAGGAAATCAATATCAATACACTGCAAACTCCAATCTCGTCCTTCAGGCTAACCGATCAGAATTACCTCGAAGAGATCATGAGCCTTCTGGTGAGCCAGAATCATTATGGGGTAAAATTAATCCAAAAGATTTTGGTTCCCGAGCTCAAAGGGATACTGTAAAAGATATACAGGCAAAAAGGAAAAAATCCCAACAAGCTGCTGAGGCTGAAGAAAAGAAGAGGCGTCGAAAAGAAGAAAGGTAATAATAATGTTGTCTTTACGAATTAGAAACAAAATGAAACTAATTATTTTCTAATAATTCTGTAGTTCTTTGAAGAAAGCATATGGTTACTCTAATGTATTAGCAGCAACAGAATATTTCGATGGACAATCTTATAGGCCAAGAACAAAGGAAACCCGTGAAACGTATGAACTGATTTTAGCATTTGTTCACCAACACCTTGGTGATCAAGCTCAAGATGTTGTCCGTAGTGCTGCAGATGATATTTTAAAAATATTGAAAGATGAAAATCTCAAAGATTTTGATAGAAAAAGAGAGATTGAGTCTTTTATTGGTACAATTGAACCAGAACGTTTTGCTCAGTTGGTTAATTTGGGAAAGAAAATTACCGATTATAATACAGGAGAAGTAATGGATCTGGATAAAGAAGGAGACCCAGGAGAAATTGATGATGAATTAGGGGTTGCTGTAGTTTTTGATGAAGAGGAAGAAGTGGAAGATGAGTATGGAACCTATGAAGTGGAATCTGAAGAGGAGGAGGATGATGAAGGCGGAGTAGAGGCAGAGACAACCGGAATATTAGGTGTGGGACAAATCGAAGACGACGAAGATAAGGAAATTGCTACAGATGAGGAAAATGAGGGTTTTAAAACTGTTATAGGACCAGAAATATCAAAATCGAAGAAAATGTCTGTCGCACAGACAAATCAAAAAATATCACCACATGATATTGATGCCTTTTGGCTTCAACGTTTGGTTGCTAATTATTATTCGGATCCACATACAGCACAAGAAAAAACTTCAAGTACAATGCAAATTCTCGCTTCAGATATAAATACACGCGATTGTGAAAATGAGTTAATGGCTTTATTTGAATATGACAAATTCGATCTTGTAAAAATATTGACTCGCAATCGCGATTTAATTGTTTGGTGTACTAAGCTTGCTAGAACTGGTACTGACGGAGAGGAACGTCAAAAGATTGAAGATGAAATGCGTGAACATGGATTAGAATGGATTTTGAGAGATCTCGGTGGGGAAAGGATTCGTCGTGGTGAAGGTGCTGCACGTAAAGGTGTTGTTGAGGATGCAATGGAAATCGATGACAGAACTGCTTTTGCACTTGGTCCAGTACCGGCTGCTGTCAAAGCTACATTACCTCCCGGTACAACAGCAACCCCAAAAGCAATAGTAGATTTAGAATCTTTAACGTTTACTCAAGGTGGTCATTTAATGTCGAATAAAAAATGCAAACTACCTGAGGGCTCATTTAAACGTTCTAAAAAGGGCTATGAAGAAATTCATGTCCCTGCACCAAAACCAAAACCATTTTCAGATGATGAAAAACTCATTCCAATTAAGGAACTTCCTGTGTGGATACAAGATGCTTTTAAGGGTGCAAGAACTCTTAATCGTATACAAAGTCAAATTTATCCCGTTGCATTTGGGCAAGATGAAAATTTATTAGTCTGTGCACCAACTGGTTCAGGAAAAACGAATGTTGCCATGTTGTGTATTTTAAATGAAATTGAAAAAAATCGTGAAGTAGAATCAGGCATTATTGACACAGACTCTTTTAAGATTGTATATATTGCCCCAATGAAAGCTCTTGTACAGGAAATGGTTGGCAACTTTTCTACTCGATTACAACCATATGGTATCAAAGTTGCTGAATTGACCGGTGATCGTCAACTTACCAAACAACAAATTTCAGAAACGCAAATAATAGTTACTACACCCGAAAAATGGGATGTTATAACAAGAAAAGCTACTGATAGAAGTTATACAAATCTTGTTAAACTTATCATTATTGATGAGGTGCATTTGCTTCATGACGATCGAGGTCCTGTACTAGAAAGTATCGTTTCTCGTACTATTCGTCACATGGAGCAAACTCAAGAAATGATTCGATTAGTAGGTCTATCCGCTACTCTTCCTAATTATGCTGACGTAGCCACATTTTTGCGTGTAGACCCCAAAAAGGGCTTATTTCATTTCGATAGCACATTTCGTCCGTGCCCATTAAAACAAGAATTTATCGGAGTTACAGAAAAAAAGGCAATCAAGAGATTCCAGGTTATGAATGAAGTTACTTATCAAAAAGTTATAGATCAAGCTGGAAAAAATCAAGTGTTAATATTTGTTCATTCAAGAAAAGAAACTGCAAAGACTGCAAAAACAATTAAAGATATGGCATTAGATAAGGATACTCTTGGATTATTCCTTAACCCAGGTTCAGTTAGTAAGGAAGTTTTACAGGATGAACTTCAAAGTATAAAAGATCCAAACCTTCAGGAGTTGTTACCTTTTGGATTCGCTATACATCATGCAGGAATGTCACGTACTGATCGTACTACTGTTGAGGATTTGTTTGCTGATGGTCATATTCAAGTTCTTGTGTCCACGGCAACCTTAGCTTGGGGTGTTAACTTACCTGCACATACTGTCATTATTAAAGGAACGCAAATTTATTCGCCTGAAAAAGGTCGTTGGGTAGAATTAAGTCCTCAGGACGTACTTCAAATGTTGGGACGTGCAGGACGTCCACAATATGACACTTTTGGTGAAGGTATTATTATAACGTCCCATACTGAACTTCAATATTATTTATCTCTTTTAAACCAACAATTACCAATTGAAAGTCAGTTTATAAGTAAAATGGCTGATAATTTAAACGCAGAGATTGTCTTGGGTACAGTAAGAAACCGAGATGAAGCAGTTCAGTGGTTAGGATATACGTATTTATATGTTCGTATGTTACGTAATCCCAACCTTTATGGTATTTCAATGGACTATTTAGAAGATGATCCATACCTTGAACAAAAACGAGTTGATTTAATCCATTCAGCTGCCATACTGTTAGACAAATCTAATTTGATAAAATATGATAAGAAAACTGGTAGATTTCAGGTTACTGAATTGGGTCGTATTGCTTCACATTTTTACATTACCCACACTTCAATGTCTACTTATAACCAGCACTTAAAACCTATGATGGGTCATATTGAATTGTTTCGTGTATTCGCACTTTCCGATGAATTCAAATATATTCCTGTTCGTGAAGAGGAAAAGCTTGAATTATCCAAATTACTTGAACGTGTACCTATACCTGTAAAGGAAAGCATTGAAGAACCAACTTCTAAAATTAACGTTCTTTTACAAGCTTACATTTCACAACTAAAACTTGAAGGTTTTGCACTGGTTTCTGATATGGTTTATGTTACACAATCAGCAAGTAGAATTCTCAGAGCAATGTTCGAAATATGTCTTAAGCGAGGTTGGTCTCAATTATCTAGAAGGGCTTTAGACCTCTGTAAAATGGTAGAAAAACGTATGTGGCTTTCAATGTCACCGTTACGTCAATTTAAACAAATGCCCATGGAGGTAGTTAAAAAAGTAGAGAAGAAAGATTTCCCTTGGGAGAGGTATTTTGATCTGAATCCACAAGAAATCGGGGAACTTGTTGGAATACCCAAAGTTGGAAAATTGATTCACAAGTTTATTCATCAATTTCCGAAATTAGATCTTGTTACTTATGTTCAACCAATTACTAGATCATTATTAAGGGTCGAACTCAAAATCACACCCGATTTTATGTGGGATGAGAAAGTTCATGGTACAGCTGAAGCTTTTTGGGTTATAGTTGAAGACGTTGATGGAGAGGTTATATTGTACCATGATTCATTCATTCTCAAACAAAAATACGCAGAAGAGGATCATGTTATAACGTTCACTGTTCCACTTTTTGAACCATTACCACCAAATTATTTTATTTCCATTATAGCGGATCGTTGGTTGCATTGTGAGACCAAATTACCAATATCATTTAGACATTTAATACTTCCAAAGAAGTATCCTCCACATACAGAGTTACTTGATTTGCAACCTTTACCTGTATCAGCTTTACGCAATCCCGAATATGAAGCTGTATATAATGAATGGGTTGATAAATTTAATCCTATTCAAACTCAAGTATTCAATGCTTTATATAACATGGATGATAATGTTTTCGTTGGAGCTCCTACAGGGAGTGGAAAAACAGTTTGTGCTGAATTTGCTCTTCTACGGTTATGGACTAAACAAAGTCTTGCACGTTGCGTGTATATCGCGCCGTTCCAGGAAGTTGTTGATCTTCAAGTTGCACAGTGGAGACAAAAATTTGGCAAAGTACAAGGTGGAAAGAATATAGTGGCACTTACCGGTGAGACAAGTGCGGACCTTCGCTTACTTGAAAATGGGGATGTAATATTCGCCACACCAATGCAATGGGATGTAATGTCCCGTCGATGGAAACAACGAAAAAATGTTCAAACTGTATCATTATTTATAGCGGATGAATTACATTTGATTGGCAGTGATGTTGGACCTACATACGAAATCATTGTCTCGCGAATGCGTTACATCGCTCATCAAACAAAGAATCCAATTCGCATTGTATGTTTAAGCACCTCGTTGGCCAATGCTCAAGATCTCGGAGAATGGATTGGTGCAACTCCTCATACCATTTTTAATTTTCATCCTAGCGTTCGTCCTGTACCGTTAGAAATTCATATTCAGAGTTACAGCATTCCTCATTTTGCTTCACTCATGATGGCCATGGCTAAACCAACTTATGTTGCTATCACAAATTATTCTTCCGATAGACCAGCTATTATATTTGTACCATCTCGTAAGCAATGTCGACTTACTGCTGTCGACTTACTCACTTTTTGTGCAGCTGACGGAACACCAGATCGCTTCTTACATGCACATGCTAATGATATTGAAAATCATTTGAATAATGTAAACGATAAGGCTTTAGCTGAAACCCTACGACATGGCGTTGGTTTTTATCACGAAGCTTTGAGCAAACAAGATAAACGAATCGTAGAAGAATTATTTGAAAGCGGTGCAATTCAAGTCGTTGTAGCGTCACGTGATACATGCTGGGGCATAAATTTGAGTTGTCATATGGTTATTATTATGGGAACTCAATTCTTTGAGGGTAAGGAGCATCGATATGCCGATTACCCAATAACGGATGTTCTTCAAATGATGGGTAGAGCTTGTCGACCACGACAAGACGAAACTGGTCGTTGTGTATTGATGTGTCAAGCAATCAAGAAAGACTTTTATAAAAAGTTCTTGTATGAAGCATTACCTGTGGAGTCGCATTTGGATCATTTTTTACATGACCATTTCAATGCTGAGATAGTCACGAAAACTGTTGAGAATAAACAAGATGCTGTCGATTATCTTACTTGGACATTTTTATATCGCCGTATGGTAGAAAATCCAAATTATTATGGTATGCAAGGTTCCGATCATAGGCATTTATCAGACCACTTATCCGAATTAGTTGAGACAACTGTCAACGATTTGGCCGCTTCAAAATGTATTACTCTAGAAGATGAATTAGACGTTTCACCGCTTAATTTAGGTATGATCGCTGCCTATTATAATGTTAGTTATGTAACAGTAGAAATGTTCAGTATGAGTTTGAATGAAAAAACCAAGCTTAAAGGACTTTTGGAGATTTTGTCATCGGCGGCTGAATTTGAGTCTATTCCTATCCGTCATCATGAAGATAGCGTCCTTAAGAAGATTTATGATCGACTTCCGGTCCAACTTGGAAATCCGAAATTCAATTCTCCACATATCAAAACCAATATTTTGTTACAAGCTCATTTCTCAAGGACACAATTACCACCAGATTTACAATCTGATCAAGCAACTGTTTTGGGCAAAGTTATTCCTTTGATCCAAGCAGTTGTTGATGTTATAAGTTCCAACGGATGGTTGAAACCTGCATTAGCTGCCATGGAGTTAGCACAAATGTGTGTGCAGGCTCTATGGGATCGTGATTCACCATTGAAACAAATACCTTATTTCACATCAGATATCATTAAACGTTGTGAAGAAAGAGATATTGATACAGTTTTCGGGATTATCGAACTCGAAGACGAAGATCGAAATGAGATACTCCGAATGGATGGGAGACAATTACGGGAAGTTGCTCGTTATGTTAATCGATACCCCAGTATTGATGTCAAGTTTAATGTAAGGGACGAAGATGAGCTTATTGCAGGTTCTCAAGGTGTCATTGAAGTAAAACTGAACCGTGAAGTTGATGATGATGATGAAATAGTAGGACCGGTTATTTCACCATTTTTCCCACATAAGAAAGATGAAGGGTGGTGGATCGTTTTAGGTGACATGGAAAAGAATTCATTACTTGGTATTAAACGTATTACCTTAAATAAAACTCTTGGTGTAAAATTAGACTTTACATGTCCACCAGAAGCTGGTGAACATTTATTAAAATTAATCTATATGTCAGACTCGTATATGGGATGCGATCAAGAATTTGAGATACCGATTGTAGTACAGGAAGGAGCGGAAGATAGTGAAGAAGAGGAGGGAGCAGCAATGGAGACATAGGATTTTTACAATAACATTTTTATAGCTTAAGAAATTTCTATACTACTTTTAAATAAATCATTCTAGTCAAAAAAAAAAATGTATTTAGTTTCGTAAAAAAATAATTTCAAGTGCAATTTCAGGCTACATATAATGAAATTATTTATCGTGAACTTGTAAGATAATTAATAAAATAAATTATATTTTTATAAATATGTATGTTTAATTTTATTTATTTACGTTATACAATATATATTACTCTACAAAAAATTAGTGTCCGTTTTTTACTCATGATTTAATTTAAAATTATTGAAAATGCTGACATTTAATTTTTGTAGAGTAATATGTGTGCGAGTTATTTTTATTGATAATTAAAAACACGTGAAAGACCAATTCGTGATTATTTAGCAGTAGATAACATAGCAGCCAAAGCTATATTAAAAATGAACATAGTTAGTTATAATTATGTTAACAATTTAAAATAATATATGTACAGTATATATTTACCAGCACCAACTCCGGAACCATCACGAGCCAAACCGAGTTTGAAGTTATCAGCATTTGTACCAAAATATTCTCTGAAAGCACTTTTAATACGAGCTTCAAAACTGGGATAAAATTCAAATAAAGAACCATCAATACCGATATCACAACCAGTTTCTATAACATTACAATGAGTTATAATGGCTGATAATGCAGCAGAAGATAATCTAGCAGAACGTAATCCAACAATTTGACAAACTCTTTTTACAATTTGACGATCTGTTAACGTTGTGGAAGGTATATTTAATTCCTCTTCTAAAATTTTTCTTGCATTCTCAAGTGTATCAGTATCATCACTTTCTATTGTTGATAAATATGCCGTCTCAAAAGAGTCATGAGTATTGAGATCTTTTGAAGAAATACCATCAAAAATCAATTCCCTATCAATAAGATTTAGTAAAATATTTCTTGTTATCTCTCCAAGATACATTCCTGAAACCAACTTTTCAAAAATTTGAAGTCGAGGATTATTTGATTCTCGATCAAGTTTATTATCAAACATTGTGATAGGAAGCACTTTTTTCTAAATATAATATACCGAATTTTTAATTAAAATATATACGAAGAAACAAATTTAAAATATAATGTTTACCTCACTATCGAAAGCTCCCATTTCCAAGTTTATTATCATATGTTCGGCATTTGAAGAGAATTGCAATTTTTTGATATTTGAGATTTTTTCGAAATAAGCACTATTTGAACCGGTACCCAAAATAACTCCAATAAGAGTATTAGGGTATTTATAAGCATGAGCCAGAAGAGTTCCAACGGTATCATTAACTAAAGCAGTAACTTTAACAGGAACTTTTTTACGGTTTAAGGCTTCTTGTAACATAAATACAACATCTTTTCCGACAGCATTAACGCAAGTAAAGCCTTTTGTCCAACTAATTAAAGTACCTTTATCGATAGCAGTTTGTTCAACGGGAAACGAAAATGTAAATCCCAAATTTAATTTTCCTCCCTTCCTAGATGATCCTTTATAATCGGTTTCATCAAGTTCAGCTAAAAATTTATCAATACAATTCGCTAAAAAATCAAATAATTGACGTGCTTCCCCAGTTTTATATGTTTCCGATATTGTATATTTTTGTTGTTTTATGGACATATTTCCTTCACTTTCAAATTTTATTAGACATACTCGTAGATTTGTACCACCAAGATCAAGTGCAAGAAATGTACCAACTTCTTTTCCGGTTGGAACTCCAGTAACTATACAAAAGTAACTATACGATGAGGAGAGCGAACAAGTAGAAAGATATTCAAGTCAAAGAATTTTTAAATTTATAAATTACCATAACTGGGAACCATTGCAACCGTTTGTCCACGCATTTCAAGTCCTTTCTTCATTTCATTACGAAAATGGTTAACAATTTCATTAAATTTTGTTTTATTAACTTCAAATCCTTTTGAAATCTCATCGATCGCTGATTTTTGCGATTCTGAACAGTTGGCAATTTCTTTAAAATTTTCCAAAGTTAGTGGAATTGAAGGCATTTTTTTTTTTATTATTTATTTCCTTTCAAAAAAATAAAAAATAAAAATAAAATATCAATAAAAAAATAGATGAGAAAATTTCTCTCTTTTTAAATTATGCAGATGTTACACAGATTTCTCACGGTTAAAAAACAGTAACTTTTTAAATACATATATTGTGAAAATTAATAGATTAAACTGCTTAAAGAAGAAATGAATGAATATTTAAATAATTAAATTCATATAGAATCATTTTTTGTCTTTATGTTCTATTTCTTTTTTAAATAGATTTGCTTCATTATGTGCGTTTAATTCGGCTTGTTTATCTTCAATTCGTTCTTGACGCGCTGTTTCTTCAGCTTTTTTTGCCTCTTCAACCGAGGTATGAATTTCTGCTGGAGCAGATGTATTGTTCTATTAATTCATAGTTTTTTAGTACAAAATAGTACGTTTTTTTAAGGTAAAGAAAGGTAATTAATTTCTACTT
>CAJVPP010002389.1:0-15029 GCA_910592005.1 Funneliformis mosseae
AATCGAACGATTTTCTTATTGTTCGTTTAGAATGATAAATTTAATCATTCTAAATAATCTGAAATTTCGGATTAATCTGAAATTTTCAGTTCAGTTCAGATTTTTTTTAGTTCAGATTAGATTTATAATCCGAAAAAAATCTGGACTGAACCAAAATTTTCGGATTGAATTTTTTGCAATCTGAAACTGAACCAAAGTTAATCTGAACTGAAAATTTTCGGATTAATCCAAACTGTTCAGAGCTTTACGACTGTTAGACAGGGTATTTGAGTAGTTTATTCTTTTTAATTAAACAGTAATCTTTTAACAGTTTGCAAGTTTTACGTCAGACTGATTATCAAAAGTGTTTATACTATTATACAAATGGTAATTCAACAGATTGTCAGTGATTTATATTTGTAAAATAATATGTTTATTTATAAGTAAAATAATAAAAATAAGAAAAGAGAAATAAAAATGAAATACTAAAACTAGAATGTAATGTGATAGGTTAGTTATCTTTAAACTATAATATAACATGATAGGCCAGTTACCTTTAAACTATAATGTAATGAGATAGGTCTGGTTGCCTCTAAACTATAATGTAATGTGATAAGCCAGTTGCCTCTAAACTGTAATGTAATATGATAGGCCTGATTATCTCTAAACTGTAATGTAATGTGATAGATCTGGTTGCTTCTATTATACTATCTTCTAGATTAGTTATCTATGTTGATAGGCCTTTAGGATTGGTTATTTACGTCAGCTAACAATAACTCACTCACTATTAAAACTATTTAAGTTATCTTCTCTCCTTTTTACATAAACTAACAAGTTACCTATTTATATAAATATATTATATAGAAAGATATAACTAATATATCTAATATATCAGCTATGTCTAATATGTCAATTATGTTACATATATCTGACATATTTAATATGTCAGTTATGTCACATATATTTGATATGTCTAATATGTCAGTTATGTCGATTATGTCTAATATATTATCTATATAAATTAATTATTCTTCTGCGTCATATAAACTATATCATATTTATCTATTCACATTACTTCTTGCTTAAGATTTTTATTTTTACAAAAATTCTAAATTGTTAATTTGTTCTATAAAATTACAAATTCTATTTAATAGATTGCATAATTGCACTTGATAATTATCAATAAAATAGACCAATAACTATTTGTTTATATTCTTATAGGGAGAAAAATTTTCACAATCTTGAGAATTTTTATAGCCACAATATTTTGTTATAAATATTTGTCTAAAAATCTTTTCTGTTTATATCAAATTTTATCAGTTTTACTAAAACTATTGTAAAATTTTTAGCTTTTATATTTTTAACATGAACAAAAGTTTTCAAAAACAATTTTTTTCACGTCATTAATACAACCTTTGAAATTAAGAAGAAGAAACAAAATAATAAAGAATAGATGAACTTGATATTAAAAATCACAGGCTTCAACAATTATTAAATTCCTCTTTATCTCAAGTAAATAGTTTATCTAATGAAATTCATCATTTATCTTCTTATTTATCTCGCAATATGCGTCAATATCAAGATCTTAAAGTAGAATATAAGGGTCTTCTATTTTAATATAATTGTGCAAAAGCTGATATTGATCACTTCCAAAGTTACAAAGATGTCTAATCAGTTCAAAATCTCCAGAATAATTTAAACCAAATTCAGAAAAACTTTAGAAGAATATTAGAGTAACTTCATCAGAGAAATAAAGAATTTAATTTTTCTTATCACGTATCTCTTAATAATTAATTTTACTACTAAATATTTTTATCAGGAAGAGATGTTATTAGCATTTTTGTTTGTCATAGAACTACGCTTTGCCATTACTTTTTTAGTCATTCTATAGAATACGCTTTCTCTCTTTATCTTTTATAGCTAGTAATAGTTGTTATAGATAGCTTTTTATAAATGTATTTTCTTTTTCTCCTATATTGATGTATTTTGTTATCTTTTTATTTCTCAATAAAATTTTTACACATCGCCAAATATTCTGCTATATTCACATGATTTATATTAATATTTAATCAATTCTACTATATAAAATAATCTTCATTTATAGTATGTTAATCTTTTTTCATATTAGGCAAGTCTATTAAAATCTAATAGTTAAGTAATTTATCACGAGAGTTGCTGAGTATAAATCTAAAATTATCTTCTGATTAACTGATTATATTGTTAAACTGTTTCTCAATGCATAAATTATGTAATGATTATAAATAATTTCTTTTTCAGAAAAACTAACATTTTTATATTTTCTGATTTTTTTGCCTGCATTTTGTTGAACTTTAAAATTATACAGCTTACTAAAATTTCTGAAATTTATATTAAAATAAGAAATATTGATCAAGGAGGTATTATACAAATATTACATGATCATTGGTAAAACGTGTTTATATTTCTTAAAATATTATGTAATAATCAATAACAATTTTAGACTAATAACCATTTGTTTATTTTTCTACAGGAGAAGAATTTTCGTGATCTTGAAAAATTTTACATGCGTCTTTCATTCATAAATATCCTCTTTAAAATTTCTTCTATTTTTATAAAAATTTCATTTCCTAAACAAAATTATTGTAGATTTTTAAACTCATAATATTTTCAAAAATAACTCACATAAATAAAAAGAAGTTTTTTTTCTCTCAACGCTAAAGTTCTGCTTGATATAGACAATTTAGAAGTGAAAAAATTTTTCAAGGTAAAATGAGTAGATTTAAGAATAGTTTGGTCTGGAACTTTGATTATATAGAATATGTGCTGACTTATTATAAGCGTGAATATATATGACCTATGCTGTTTCTTAATAATAGTGATGATTTATTCAACCTTATTTAGTAAACTGCAGCAATGGCTAACACTTTTCCTTATGTTAAACTAAAGGTTTATGTCAAAAAGATCAAGAGGAAGTTCAGGACTAAAAAGATCTTTAAACAAAAATATCAACTTTGGAAAATCAATTATCAGCTTCTTTGAATCAAACTGCTAAATTTTTCTTAAGTGTAAACGTTTGAAAGAGGATTTGATTCAAGAAAAAGACAAGAATCAAAAACTTCAAGAGAATTATAAAAAGCTTAATGATGATTTTCAGTTTGTCTGTCGAGAGGGAAATATTAACTTAAAAACCTTAGAATGACTTTGAAGGTGTTTTAACTTTATTTAAAATCAACTTGTAGAGAATAGTAATCGTTATCAATTCCCAGTGTATCTTATTTTTCATAAAGATCAATTGAATTAAAAAAAATTTTTTTTTTTATAATAAATTATTACGTATTTGACTATACAAAACTATTTAAAAGAGTATAATTATTATAAATTCATGTTATTTTAAGAACTGCCAATCATACTGTTAATACTTTCGCTTTCACTCTTGTTTCTCATTCCTTGAATAATAAAAATAGAATAATTTTTTTTTAATTATCTTACCATCTAGTGATCTGATTTAAATAAAACATATAGGAGTATTTCTAAGAAAATCAGATTCCGAGAAATTTTTGACTAAAATTAAGAGCTTAATACATTTTAATCTAATAATATCAAAAACTAAAGTGCAATAAAAATCTCAATTTCGCTAAAAAATTCCCAGAATCTGATTTTCCTAGCAATCAACCCATATGTCATTATGATTCTTGACGATTCTAATGGTCTAAACTTTGTAAAATTCTGATCTATCAAAGTTAAAATAATAATGTCCATAATTTTAGTTCTAAAATTGCATTTATTATTTCCTTTATCCAATTGAGATTTAGCATTTGGTCAGATGAACTTCAGTGAGTTTTATATAACTAAAATATTACACAAGCTTTTATAAGATTAGAAATAATGGGTACTATCCATTAAGTTTTTGTATAACTTTTGTGTAATTTTAATTCAATACTTAATTTCCTCTATTTCCTTTCTTAAGGTTCTTTGATATTCTTCTCAGTTATTCTCAATATTAAATTATATCTGCAAAACTCATATGCTTTCTTTAGTATTCTTATGAGTTATTATTGCACTAATTAGAAAAATATGGTCCTGTCATTATCATCAAATGTTAATGTATAACTCTTATGAATTATAACTATTAGACA
Source organism: Funneliformis mosseae (assembly GCA_910592005.1). Taxonomy (NCBI): domain Eukaryota; kingdom Fungi; phylum Glomeromycota; class Glomeromycetes; order Glomerales; family Glomeraceae; genus Funneliformis; species Funneliformis mosseae. Next base: position 4,095 of record CAJVPP010002389.1, read on the forward strand.
GGGTATTTGAACAGTTTATTCTTTTTAATTAAGCAGTATCTTTTAACAGTTTACGAATTTTATTTCAGACTGATTATTAAAAAGGCTTATATTATTATAACAAGTAGTGATTCAACAGATTGTTAGTAATTTATATTTGTAAAATAATATATTTATTCACAAGTAAATAATAAAATAAAAGAAGAAAAATAAAAGGAAATAAAGAACATAAAATAAGAAAAGAAAAGAAATAAAATACTAAAACTAGAATGTAATGTGGTAGACTAGTTGCCTTTAAAACTACTGAAGACTAACTTGTCAAGTTCCTATCTTTTCTATCTTTTTTACATGAACTAAAAAGTTATCTATTTATACAAAATAAATTACATAGAAAGATATAACTAACATGTCTACTATATCAACTATGTCTAATATATCAATTATGTTTAATATGTCAACTATATCGAATATATCGATTATATTATATATATTTAATATATTATATATTATTTATATTAAATTAGTCAATCTCCTGCATCATACATAAACTGCGTCATATTTACCTATTCATAGTATTTATAGTTAGCTTATATAAATATGTTATACAAAAATTTTCTAAATTTATTATTAAAATAGTTAATATAATATTTATATTTTATAATCTACTATATATCTATATATTTTATGTATTCTTATATTATAATTATGAAATATTTTCATTATTAAATCTAAAAATTTTAAAAATTCAGCCTTAATAATCTTTAAAATTAAATAATTGTTCAATTCATAATAATAAATATCAAAAAGAAATATTAATAATACTTTATTATAGTTTTTATAATTAAACTTAAGAAATATTATTTAAATATAAAAATAAGATTCTAAGTAAGTATTAAAATCACTTATTTAAAAAAATATAATATAAATATTTAGAACTAAAAGAATTATATTATTAAAAAGATCTTTAAATACAAAATATTTAACATTTTTATATAGAAGTTCAAATAGTTTTAATAATTATAGAAATTTATTATCTAATATTATGAGAAATTTCTAAAAGAAGAGTTATATACCATAGCTTAGATTTTAATGTAAATAGTTTCTTTCTTTAAAAATAAATTTATAATAATCAAAAAAATTAATATTAAAAAAATATTAATTTCTGACTATTTAATAATATATATATATAATTCTATAATAAGAAAATAAATAGTATTATTAATATATAATAAGTTATAGTAAATTAAATAATATGAAATTGCTGTTATCATATAAATCTATTTAAATTAATTAGTAATAATAATAATAATATATATTTTTTGAATATATTGTAATATTAATAAAAAATTTTATAATAGCATTAATTATTTTAAGATATATATCTAAAAAATAAAGATTGTTTTCTTATAAATCTATATTTTATTAAATAAATAGAATACTTTTTCTTTAATCTAATATTATAATTATATATAATTAATTTTTTAATCTTCTATCATTATTTATTACATAAAATTACAATCATTAATACTAGTTAGAATAATTTAATTAAAACAAATTTCTAATTAGTAATTTTTAACTTAAATTATAAATAAATAAATATATAATAAAATATATAATAATCTTTATGAATGATAAAAAAGAATAAGAAAAATTACATGAAATATTAAAAAAAAATTAGAAAAAAAAAATAGGAATTAAAAGAATAATTTACAAATTGATTAATTATAAATAAAATAAAATTTTATTTTATATAATAAGACAATTCTTAACTTAGTAATAAAACTATACATAATTATTATATTTTAAATAATTAATAAGAATTTAATATTAAAATATTATAAAATATTATATATTAATAATTGATTATTTTATATTAAATAATAATATTTAAAATAAATAATAATAATATTAAAAGAAATAATTAAAATAATAATTAAAAGATAATTTTAAAATAATTAAATAAAAAGTTTGAAGAAAATAAAAAAGAATATGATAAAAAATATTATTATAATAGAATAAAAGAAAATAATATATTAAAATAAAATAAAAAATATATATAATAAAGATATGAAAAGGAAAAATATTTGAAATATTTATATTAAATAAAAAATAATAATAAATATAAAAAAGAAAAATAATAGATACTTCAGTAATAAATAATGAAAAATTAGAATAATTTTAATAAAAATGAAGAAAAATAACTATAAAGTACAAAAAAGTATAATAGAATATAAATAAAGAAATAAATATTAATTAAAAGGAAAAGATAATATAAAAGTAGAATAAGAATTATAAAAAGAATAATAATAAAAAAAAAGATAGATTATTTACTGAAAAAAATAATAAATTAATTGTTAAGGAAAGCAGATAAATTATTTATTAAAGAAAGAGAATAAATTGTTTATTAAAGAATATAAAGATAAATAAAAATTAATATATATAACAAATTTTTTTAATAATAAGCATCAGAAATACATTAAATAGATACAATTCTTATTAAAGTTATTAAACTTAAAAAATATCATATATTTATAAAATTTGAATTATGATAATTATAATATTTTAAGAATTTAATAATTATATTAGTAGAAATATTCTCTTATAAATATTTTTCATAAATATATATCACTAAAACTTATATAACAATAATTTTTTAAAGTTATTTTTCTAATATTACTATTTGTTATTCAGGAATACTATTCTTTTTAAAGGTTATTCTTAAATAGTTTATTAATAAAGATATTAAGTAGTTGATATTTACTTATCAATTTACTTAAAATTATTATAAAATAAATTTCATATTTATAAAATCTTGTTTAATTAAATCTTTTAGATAATCTTTAAAAGAATTATATATAAGTATAATTAAATTTTCTTATATTTTATTTTTATTCTTATATTATTAAGATAATTTATATATCTATATATTAACTAATATGTATTTACTATTATTTTAAAATTATATAATTACTTTTAAAAGTATTTTTTTTTTATGTAATATTATTTTTTAAGATGCAAATAAAAGGGAATTTAGACTAGTTTATTATAAGATTTAAAAAAATAAAATTGTAAGAATCAAAAAGAAAAGAGAAATAAAAAAAATGAATTCATTTTAAATGAACAATAAGAAAATTATTTATTTAAAATAATTAATTTTATTATCCTAAATAAATAATAAAAAATCTTTCAATTAGAATGATAATAATATTATTTTAAATAGATAATAAAAGAATTATTTATTTAGAATAATAATAATATTATTCTAATTGAATAATAAGAAAATTATTTATTTAAAATAATAATAACATCATTCTAATTAAATAATAAGAAAATTGTGTATTTAAAATAATATAATATCATTCCAATTGAATGATAAGAAAAATACTTATTTAAAATAATAATACATTATTCTAATTAAATTATAAAATATTATTTATTTGAAATAATTAATATTATTGTTTTAAATAAATAATAAAAAAATTATTTAATTAGAATATTATTTCAAATAAATAATAAAGAATCATTTATTTAGAATGATAATAATATTATTTTAAATGAATAATAAGAAAATTATTTATTAAAATTTTAATAATATTATTTTAAACGAATGATAATAAATTATTTAATTAAAAGAATAATAATATTATTTTAAAAAAATAATTAGAGTTCTGAATGAGTCAAATTGAGTTAAGTTTAAAGATCAACTTTATTTAACTTTTTTTTTGAGTTAGTCAAATCAAATTTATTTTATAAATCTTTCAATTTGATTTGATTCGAGTTATATAAATTTTAAACTTAATCTAATTTGACTTGACTTAATTTTAATTTGATTCGATTTTGACTTGAATTTATTCAAATCAAGTCAAGTTCAAATCAAGTTATAAGTCAATTTTAAATTTTTATAAACATTTAATTAATAAAAAAATAAAATAAAAAATAATAAAAAAAAATGAAAAGATGGGGAGGAAAAGAGAGAAAAGGGAGCAAACGATTTATCATTGTTATTTTTAAATGATTTTTTTTATCATTCAAGTCAAACGATTTAGGTCATTATTCTTTTAGAACAATTTTTTTATTATTCAAGTCAAAAGATTTGAGTCATTGTTCTTCTTGAATGATTTTTTTTCATTCAAGTCGAACGATTTGTTATCATTATTCTTGAATGAATTTTTTATCATTCAAGTCAAATGATTTATCATTGTTTTTCTTAAATGATTTATTATCATTCTTCTTGAATAATTTTTTTTATCGTTCAAGTTAAATGATGTATTATCATTTTTCTTGAATAATTTTTTTTATCGTTCAAGTCAAACGATTCAAATTATCATTCTTTTTGAACAATTTTTTTATTATTCAAGTTGAACGATTCAGATCATTATTCTTCTTGAACAATTTTTTTATCATTTAAGTCAAATGATTTAGGTTATCGTTCTTTTTGAACAATTTTTTTTATCGTTCAAGTTGAACGATTCAGGTCATCATTCTTCTTAAATAGTTTTTTATCATTCAAGTCAAACGATTCATCATCATTCTTCTTGAACGATTTGATTTTTTTTATCATTCAAGTTGAACGATTTCTTATTGTTCTTCTTGAATGATTATTTTTTTATAGGACTACGATTCTAAAACTGCAGTTTCAAGACCTGATTCTAGAATCCAGTCCTAAGACTTAAGTCCTATAGACTGAGAGTTTTGAGACTAGGCTAGGATTGAACTGGATTTTAACATTCTTAAAAATAATACTATTTCAAGTCAATTTAAGTCAACTTGAATCAAGTTGAGTTTAAATTGAATTGAGTTAAATATTTAATTCAATTTGAATTTGGCTTACTTGCAAATCATCAAGTCAAAAAAATATAAACTCAATTTGATTTAAATTCAACTCAGTTTATCTGACTTATGAATTAACTCGACTTATCTGAAACTTTAAAAATAATAAATAAATTATATATTTAAAATAATAATAACATTATTTCAAAAAAATGATAGAAAAATTGTTTAATTAAGATGATTAAATTATTATTTTAAATGAATAAAAAGAAAATTATTTATTTATAATAATTGAAATTATTATTCTAAATAAATGATAAGAAAATTATTTATTTAGAACAATTAATATTATTATTTAATAAAAAAATTGTTTATATAAAATAATAATAAAATAAACAATAAAAAAATTATTTATTTAGAATAAACTATATAAAATTTTTATTTATTTAAAATTTTAGTTTAGTTTAGATTTTAACTGATTTATAGTTTAATTTAGTTTTAGATTGATATTTTTAATATTAATAATTTGAATCGAAATTGAAATAAAATTTTTAGTTTAGATTTAGATTAATTTATAATTTAATTAAACTAAACTATTTAAAATATTAGTATGATTATTTATTATTAGAAAAGTTATACAGATTGATAATTTATAATAAATAGTTTATTGATAAAATATAAGAAAGAAGGGAAATAATAAAAGAAATAAAAATAAAGAAATTATTCAATTAAAAATAAATCATGATTAACTAAGTATTGCTTGATAGCCTAAGTATATTAAAACTACTAAAAAGAATTCTACTAAGTAGATCTACCTAAAAGTTTAAATAATTGAGTTATATATATATATTTTAAAATATATATAATAATATATTAACTATCTCAACTATTTTAATTATATTAATTAACTTAACTATTTTAACTAATTTAATTATATTAAATATGTTAAATATATTTGATATCAATTATATCAATATATCAATTATATTATTATTTATATTACATTATATAAATTAATTATATTTTGATAGTTCAGTAATATTACTAATAAAAGTCATAAAATTTCTTAGTAAATTATAAAAATTATAATAATTAAAACTATTTTTTTATAATAAAATTTATAATATTTTATTATAATTAATATTACTAAAAGTAAATGCTAATAAGTTTGTCAAAGGTTTATAAATTTTAATATAAAAAATTTTAGTTTATAAGTAATCTTAAATTATTTATTATATAATTAAAAAATAAAAGTTACTATGATATTACATATATTTATAAAATTAATTTAAAAAGCTTTTAAAAATTTTAATTTTTATAAAAATAAATTTATAATAAATAAGTAGGTAAATTTATCAAAATCATTAAACTAATAGATTTATTATATTAATTTTAAATTGTATTAAACTATCTAAAAAATAAGCAATGCTATAATAAAAAGTGTTACTTATTTTTAAAAGAAAATAGTAATTTTAAAAGTCTTATATTATTTAATTTTATTTATTATTTATTTTAATTTATATATAATTTTTAAAGTATTTCTATAATAATTTTAATTTTATATATTTATTACAAAAGTATTTAATTATATATAATAATAAATATTTATTAATTATAAATAAAAATTTAAATTAATTTATAGATTATTTTACAGTTTACAATAATAATATATAGTTAGTATTAGAGATTTATTAAAATAAATTAGTATTAAATTTGAATTTAAGTTAATATAAGGTTAAAATACTAAAGATAAATTAGTATTAGAATTAAAATTATTTATTTTAAAAAATATTAACAAATTGTATTATTTTTTAAATTTATTAAAAATAAGTTAAAACTTTACATTTTTTCCTATCATAATAGTGATCTTAGGACTTCATCAGAGTAAATTTGCTAGTAATCAATATATTAATAATATTTAAAAAAAATAAATATTTATTAAAATATTATTTTTATTTAAATTATTTTTTGATTACAAAAATTTATACAATATGTAATTTATTAATTATATAATTCAATTTATTTTATTTTTTATTAATTTTTATAATTTATATTATTCATTTTAATTTAATATAAATTAGAATAATTTTTATTATATACTATATATCTTATTATCTATTATATATAATTGTTATAATAATAAAAAATTAATATATTTATAATATAGACTTTAAAATATTAGCTTAAATATTAATATAATAAGATAAAAAATATGATATCGATTTAAATATTAAAACTTATAAAAAAAGTTTACTCTTATCCTTGTATAAAACTTATTTATATAAAAGGCTAGGATAAGGACCCAAACCCCTGCTTTTTATGGATAAATTTGTCCTATAACAAAAAAAGAATTTTTTTAAATCCGCGATTATCAAATCTTTTTCCGATTTTCTTTTTCTTTTCCCATTCTATATATTTTATATTCTATTTATTTTATATTCTATTATTTTATTATTCTTTATTTTCTTGTTTCTCACTTAAAATGTCATCAACAAAACCAAAAGTATATAACTTTGGAGCGGGACCCGCAGCTATACCATTAAATGTGTTGGAGAAAGCACAAAAAGACCTTTTAAATTACGAAAACACTGGAATGTCAGTGATGGAAATCTCTCATCGTAGTAAAACGTTTGATAATCTTTTAAATAAAGCTAAACAAGATTTAAAAACTTTACTACAAGTACCTGAAAATTATAAAATTCTATTTATGCAAGGAGGAGGACTTACACAATTTTCTGCGATAGTTTATAATTTATTGGCCGCTAAAAGGCAACAAGTTCCTGGAGAAGAATTTAACCCACCATTGGATTATTTTGTTACGGGAAGTTGGTCGGCTAAAGCGGCAGACGAAGCAAAAAGATTATATAATAATGTTAATATTGTAATTGATGTTAAGAAATCAAAAGGAAGTTTCGAGTCAATTCCACCTAAAGAAGAATGGAAATTAAGTGGTTCGAAAGCTGCTTTTGTATATTATTGTGATAATGAAACTATTAATGGAGTTGAATTTCCATTTATTCCTGAAGTTGATCCGAGCGTTCCTTTAGTGTGTGATATGTCATCAAATATTCTTAGTAGAAAATTTGATGTCAGTAAATTTGGAGTGATTTATGCGGGAGCACAAAAGAATATCGGAACACCTGGAGTAACTGTCGTTATAGTGAGAGATGATTTATTGACCAAGCCGAAATCTGTTAATGATCAAGATAAGGGCGTTCCTGTTGTGCCTGTAATGCTTAGTTATAAAATAATTGCTGATCACAATTCAGTGTATAATACCCCTCCAATGTTTCCCATTTATATTTCTGGATTAGTATTTGAATGGTTGTTAGATCAAGGGGGGGTGGAAGCTATTGAGAAAATTAATAATGAGAAATCTACAAAGATATATGATTTGATTGATAAATCAAAGATTTATCGATCTCCTATCGAAAAACCATATAGATCGAGGATGAATGCTCCTTTCAGAATTGTCCCGGAAGAATTGGAAAAAGAATTTTTGACTGGAGCCGAAGAATTAGGAATGGTTCAATTAAAAGGTCATCGCAGTGTCGGTGGAATTAGAATTAGTATGTATAATGCTATCACTTTGGATGCTATTGATTTATTAATCAATTATATGATTGAATTTGAAAAAAAACATAATTAACATAATTATCGGTTATCTTGACTTTTTTGTGTGTACAATAATATATTATATAATTAAATGTGGCTAAATTATGCATGCATAAGTAAACTTGATAATTCCGATGATTTACATAAATAAATAAATAAACAATAAAATAGTAAGGATCTACAGTTTTTTATTTTTGAAATTTTCGTTTTGACGAAATGAAAATAATAGGATTAACTGGAGGGATAGCCGCGGGTGATTGTTATTAAAGTTTTTCTTCCTCCAGTTAATAAATTCTTTCAAAATAAAACCGCACTTTTAACTTTCTTTAATTTTTTAAAAGGTAAATCAACTTTATCACGAATGATAATACATCGCAGAATCCCAGTAATTGACGCAGATTCGTTAGCAAAAAAAGTAGTAGAACCTGGAAAACCTGCATATAACTTGATAATAAAACATTTTTCTCGCGATGTATTAAATGAAGATGGTACGCTTGATAGAGAAAAATTAGGCAATATCATATTTGCTAATGAAAATCAAAGAAAACTTTTAAATAAATGTACTCATCCTTTTATTAGAAGAGAAGCTTTTAAAATATTAGTTTGGTACTGGATTACTGGTGAAAAAATGGTTATATTGGATGTACCTTTATTGATCGAAAGTGGTTTACAAAAATGGGTGAGTTCTGTTATCGTGATATATGTGTAAGTAAACACGTACCTTTTTTTTATGATTTTATTTTATTTTTTGTTTAATTTATTAATTAAATTTTTTCATAATAAAGTTCTGAACGATTACAAGTGTCTCGTTTGGTTAAACGAGATAATCTTCTTGAACATGTTGCTATACAACGTATATCTGCTCAAATGCCACTCGGAGAAAAAGTTAAATTTGCCGATTATGTGATTGATAATTCTGGTGATTTATCAGAAACTGAAAAGCAACTTAATATAGTCTTAGCAAAATTATATCCATCTGTATGGTCGTGGTTAGTTACTTGGATTGGTCCTCCTGCTTTAGTCACTTTAGGAATAGTAGTTGCGATAAAAAATAAAATTTTTATGATGAATTGGTAAATATTTAAATAATCATAATATTCTATTGTAATTAATAATTAAATAAATAAAAAGGATTATTTTAAATATTTAAATTACTAATATGTATATACTAATATAATTAAAATAATTAAATAATCTTTTACTTTATTATCTAAGGAATAATATTTTATAATTTAAGTCAAATTAAAAATTACTTATTTAAATTAATTTAGTAAATGTTTTTTAAGTTTACAGATTTTTAAATATATAATTTTTTTTTATGTAATTCTATTTATAAATTTTTAAAAAAGATATTAATTTCTTATAGAATATAAATATTAATATAATTATTAATAAAAATTATAATTTTTATTAATTTAATAATTTTATTAAAGTGTTTATAATAATTTAATATTTTAAAAAACTTTAATATATTAAATTTTTTAAAGATTTATATTATATTAATTAAATAATTTTACTAAAAATTATAAATTATAAAAGTTTTTTTATAGGTTATAAAAATTTTTTAACAATAAGTAAAAGTTTTATTAAATTTTAGTTTTTAATATTTGTTAAATTAAATATGATAAAGATAATTAAAATTTATTAAAATTTAATTTTCAAGTAATTTATATAATAATTATTAATTGCTATAAATTTAATAATATTATTAAAAGTATTAATTAAATTTTAATTTTAATTTTATAAAAATAAATCAAAAGAAAACTAATAATAAATATATAGATAATTGTGATAAAACAATTTTGTATTAATATAATTTATCTTTAATATTTATATTATGATTAATTATAAATAAGTAACATTCTTAAAATCTAAATTTAGAAAATACCTTTTTTTTTAAATAATAATATACGATAAAATATAATATTATTAAAAAAAATTAATGATCAATAAATTAAATTTAAATATATATCATAAAAATCAAAAAAATTGAAATATAATTATAATAAAATGTTTAAAATATCAAAAATCAAAAAATTGAAGTGTAATTATAAAAAAAAATAAAGTTAAACAATTAATTAAAAAATTAAAAAATATAAGAGAATTAATTTAATATACAAAAAGTAATTTGTTCTTTATATATTACAAGAAAAACTTTTTTATAGAGTATTAAAAAATATATAGTTTTTTTTCATAAATTTTAATATGATAAAAAATAAATTAAATTTATTAAAAATTAAATCTAATAATTATCATATTAATACTAATAAAATTTTTTTATTTTTAATATTAGGAAAGAATTAATTAAATAGATTAAAATTTTACAATTACTATTATATCATTTATAATTTAATAAAAAATAAAATCTTTTATTAATATAAATTCATAATTAAAGATAGATATCTCAATTAAAAAAATGATGTTATTGAGTTATAATTTGTGATAATTAAATTTACTTATAATAGAATTAAATTGTAATGCAATTGAAATTTAAAAGTACAGTCAACTCTTTCTACAACGAATTTTGATATAACGAATTTTACAATACAACGGATTTTCAGTGTCGGACAG
>CAJVPP010002390.1:0-15028 GCA_910592005.1 Funneliformis mosseae
GATAATTTGGATTTCAGCAAAGGTACTAAATACAAAGTAATCCAATTTGCTTATTCTTCAGCTTCATATCTAGCATTATATTTAAATATATTTCTAGGTGATTTTTCAAAATCTAAAGGCATATTTTTTCTGTTATTTTGCATTATTATGCCAATTTCTTTCTATAAAGATTTTGATAAGATGAAAGGTATAGAAATATTTTAATCATCTTTAAAAAATCAACCTGTTCATAATTTAAATAATGTGACACAACATTTTCAAAAAATAGATGCATAATATCAATTGGAAATGATTTAGAAAAATTAAAAGAAAGTAATTTAAAAAGAATACTTTTTCCTTTTATTTCTACAAAGTAAATAAATAATTTAATTATAAAATAAATATATAAGAATTTATAATTATTATTTATTTATAATTATCATATTTCTTAACCAATATTTCTTTATCTTTAGAAGTTGATACAAATTCTATTTTATTAATATGTAAAAGCTAATTTGTATAATTTTTTTTTAGTATATTTGGCTTTAGAATTAATAGGAAAATAAATATATTTATGTTTTTATGAGTAAATTCCTTTAATCTCACAAAATTTACAACCTGAATATAAATTATGTCTATGATATTCATGACTTTTGTAAAAGCTGGAATATCACCTGTCTATGCAAGAATATATGCATATAATATAAATTCACTTTTGGTATTAAGTCTAAATACTACGTTATTAGAATAACAAAGCTTATTTGCTAACAGGGAGTTTAAATTATAAACTATGAAAGAAATAAATACAAATTTATTTAAGTTGAAAGGTCAGGTCATCTTTATTGATAATTTATATTTTAAGGAAATAGATATTAACAAAGATATAATTTTTATGTTGTTAATATTATACTTTATTAATTGTACAATAGAAACTTATTAGTTTGTCAAGATGATAATTTAAGATATTTATATAAATATAATTATAAGAAAGAGATAATAAATATAATAATGAAAGGTAAATATAACTATAATAATAAATAAAATAATAATAAATGTAATAATAAAGAAAATAAATATCATAACAATAACTGTGATAGCAGTGAAATTAGTGAAAATAATAATCACGATTTTCCTAATGATCATTGGTAACATTAACTGATGCAGTCATTTAGTGATACAAACAGATTATCACTAATAACTTCCTCCTCCAATATCTGAATTCCTGCGATAGTACTAGCTTCCTGTATGAGCTATTGATATTGTTCACAATTAATACGAGAGAGCATTCCTATGATTGTATGCTTAGTTCAAACAATTTGATCTATTTTAATTAATTCATATAGATAATATACTCATATAATTACTTTTCGGTAATATGGTAAGAGAAGATTCATATATTGAGTTCTTTTAGTTAATGATTCAGTCTTAGTTTCAATAGCTTTTCTCATATTCCAGAGAACTATTAGTATTTCCTATCTTTATTATGTAATGATAGGCATATGCATTTGTAAACTACTGATACAATATAGTTGAATTTATATAAATGTAGTTTTTGTTATATTTTAGTGTAGTAAGAAATTTTTGCATTTTGAAGCCAAGTAAAAATAAAACAATATATATAAAAAAAGTTTGCTTTTTTACTTTTTATTAAATGATTTATTGATTGAGTCAAAAAAATTAAGGCATAATATACAAAAGGTGCAGTATACAAAAGACAAAAGATAAAAGATATAGAAAATAAAAGGTGTAAAACAATACCATAACGTAAAAATTTAATATAATTAAAATAAACACTATATATGAAAAAGTTTTGCTTTTTTACTTTTTGTTAAATGATTTATTGATTGAGTCAAAAAAATTAAGGCATAGTATCTAAAAGATGCAATGTACAAAGATAAAAAATAAAGGTGCAGAAAGACAAAAAATACAAAACAACATGTAATGTGAAAATTTAATATAATTTTATAATAATCTCTCATGTAATATATTGATTATCTTATAAGGGAGAAGGGTGATTTCTTTTATAATAAATAGATATTAGCTAATATCTATCACAGTCCTAATAATTTTAAAATTTTGTGTAACTAAAATGGTCTCTCTTATTAGATGAGTGCAGATTTGATACACCAATGAAAGATGAGTAATATGATGTAAAAATGTTACATATCTCATTTTATTTATCTCTATTGGATTTTTCAAGATGAAATTTTTTTGCGACATAATAAGCAAAGAAAATTGTGATATCTATTTCTCACTCTAAGTGGATTTCACTTTTGTTATTTTATTTATCATTGAAACTATTTTCAGAAGTGTTAAAGTTTGATTTTTATTCAGAAAAGCTTTTCTTTTATTATTGGTAGTTTTTAGATTTTTTCCTTTATCAAGATTAGAGATTAAAAAAGTTTTACTTTCATATTTTTAATAGAGTAATTAGAAAAACTTCTACTAGCAGTTAAAATTTCTATTTGTTTTACTAGTTTAATATGTTATTTCTTTATAGAATATTATTATTGATCATTCTCTGATGAAAAGAATAAGTATTATTTGACTTGTTACTATTATTTTTAGTTTTTTTTTCTCCTGTTATTTTTTAATTTTAGTGATTAATGTAAAAAGTTTTTTTTGTTTAATATTTATATATAAAGCAATTTTAGTAAACAAGCTTCACTTTAATTTTTATAGTCTATTTTATTAATTTATACTTTAATATATTATTAAATTTTATCTTAATTTTTTATATTTTACTTCATTATATTTTTCAAATTCTGATTTAATTTTATACTTAGTTATAATTTTTATATTATACTTTATTATTAATTTTTTATATTGAGATATATTATTTAAAATTCTATTATATTTATATTCTATTATATTTTTCAAATTCTGATTTAATTTTATATTCTATTTATATTTTTAAACTTTAAATTAAATACTCTATTCTATTTTCAATAACTTAATTAAATATTTTAACCTTATGTAATATTATAATTAATGTATTATTTATAATTATTATATTATATATATATTTTTTTTTTTTACGTGCGGTAGCTTTGCACAAACTTTATTTAAGAGTAAAGTAAGATTTTACAAAATTACAAATTACAGGATAGAGAGTACAAAATTTTTATTTAACAAAAAAGTCAAATCAAAATCAACCTTGCACCGTTCCAGACTAACCTATCCAAATAAATTTAGAATAGGATTAACCATCCAGTACAGGGGGCGTGATTGCTATTAATCTAAAAATTCAACCAGTTCGTATCAAATCTAAAAGCAGAGATAAAGTAAGGAGGAATATTAAAATTATATGATGGTGAAGAGGGAAAGCTAGTGTCGGTGAAATACAATTTTCGATCAATGAGTGAGATGTTATTGATGTTTTCAAAATTTTTGATATCATTGTAATGATCAATCCAAATGTATTTTATATGGGAAAATGCATGATAGTAGGTAAAGGACAGGAGACCGTTTGTTAATTGGGTATTATTAATAAGACAGTATGTTTTTTTGAATAAGGAGTGGGGTACAATTCCTTTGATTAGGTCAATAAAGTTAAAAGAGTCAGGTTTATCATTTAAGGACCAGATGGCTGAATTTAAGAGATCCGTAAAGTCTTGTGTATCTGAGGTCAATACAGTGAGTTATTGTATAAAGAAACTTTTAGTTGAGGCTATAATGTCATTAACTTGGTGTTCAATTTTGGCACAAGTCCAAATGTGATTAAAGGTTTCATCACTACTCGAACATCTAGAACACTTCCATGATTTGTCATATAGGTTAGGGTGTCTTATTTTGAGAATTTCAATGGTAAGGAGCAGTTCAAGCATAAGCTTAGTTTTAAATTTGTGAATGGAAGAAGTTTTGAAGGATGTATAAAAGTTGTTTTCATTGTCGTTGAGAATGAAGAAGGTACGAATCCAATCCACATCTAATGTACTGTATTTATTAAAGTGGGAAAGGAGTTGTAGATTATAAAAATCAATTGATCTGAAAAGGTCTTTCATAAACAATCTGGGTGGTATAAGTACAATATCCTCATTGAAATAGAGATTATAATGGTGTTCTAGAGGTTTGTAATTTAGAGTAAGTGGGGGACCATCAGCTTTTGCTAATGCATCAACTATATTATTGTAATGATCAGCTGAGTGAGCTTTGACTTTGTGAAATTCAATGGAGATAGACTTTTCCTTGATTAACTTTATGACAAGAAACTAAATTGGATAAAAGGAGATTTTAAAAATGGGGTTAAAGGTGGGGGAGAAGGTGTAGAAGTAGTTCATTTTATCAAAGGATGAAATGACATTTTGTGAGTCTGTGAAAATTTTAACTGTGGCGAATAAGGGCGTTACATATATAGCAGATAGTACTGCTACTAGTTCTGCTAGAGAAGATGAAGGTTGAGAAAGGATAAGTGAAGCATTAAAGGAAAGTAAAGGTGCTGAAGGATCAGATTGCAACCAGGCCACGCCTATACGGATTAAAGGAGTACCTAAATTGATAAAGGAACCGTCAGTATAAAAAGAAAGATCAGTTGATTGTATGAAATGATTTTTAAAGTTGTCTAAACTATTGAGGATTTCTATATTAAAAATTTGTTCAGGTGTTGAGGATGAAGAAGACAAAGTGGAGGGGATATTGAGAGGACTATTATTACTTAAGTTGTAACTATATAAAGCAATTTCATATATCATATAAGGGGACAAAGAACAGATATGACCAACAATTAGAAGGAGAGAAGCCTTGATGTCAGCACATAGGTGTAAAGGTAGCGTCACAAAGCAGGCTTCTTGTTTCTTTTTCATATTAGAAGGAACAAAGGAAGAATCATCATTGAGAGGGCATTTATTACATGGTATAAGTGATGTTTTGAAGGTATAGTCTGGTGAGGCGAAAAAATGTTATACGTGGATTGTATCATTTTCTATTTTAAGTACTTTCCTATTATAGCAGAGTGGGAGTCTAAGTGCCAACCCACAGCAAAATGTGTAGTACTTTTAATGTAAATCGGAGGGGTCGAGTATATATTATTGATGTGAGGTTGATGAAATTTTATAGGAATGATTCTTGTATTAGGTGATGATATAAGTAATGTTTGTAATTTGAGAAACCAAGCAGGAGCCTTGGAAATTGCCAAACGAGTTGCTGAGAATTTGAGATCAGGTAAGGTGAAGAGTGCAGCACCATCTGATGTTGTAATCTGGTCAAGAAACATTAGTTGTTTGCTATTTAAAATTGGAGCAAAAATGCGATAATCTTTTTTTGAGAATATTTCACTTAAGGGAAATTATCCTCCTTTTATACAATTAGCTTCAGTATTACTATTGAAGATGGTGATATTAAGTGATTTTAGTACAGAAAGCAGAGCAGATCACCAGTCTTTAAATTTGAAGGAATTATTATACGACCAAAATGCAAGGGGTGATTTAGTGAGCCATTCATTATTTTGAAGTATTCTAGAACAGATTAAAGATGTAGTGCCTAATAACCCTTTGTCATTAATAGATTTGATGAAATTGGAAATTTTTGCTTGAATCTGTGCTGTGTATAGGTGTGTAATGTTGTAAAGTAATGATGAATGGATGAAAACTGCTGGGGTACTTTTAGATAGGTGTAAATTTGACCTAAAAACTTTTCGATATGATCCCATAATTTGATCACAGAATTTGTAATTAAGAAAAGTTAATTGAATGCGATACAGAATTCTTGATAAGAGGACTGAATTAAAGACTACTTTGAGTTGTTTATCTGTGAGGAATTTCTTTTTTATTGTTGAGGTGGCATTGTGAATTTCATCTTTTACTTATTGTCTAATAAACTAGTAATTTGGATGAAGCGAGATCCAAATACTAAGATAACGTGTGGATGATTTAGGTTTCATTGGTTTGATCCATTCTTCATTGTATACTAGTCTAAAGTGTATGGATTTTGCTATTAGTACTGAAGAAAGTAAGACAGATTTATCCCAATTTATTAGAATACTATTAAGTTGGTAAAAGTCATCAGCTATTGTTAAAATTGATTCAAGATCATCTTTAGATTTACTGATCCATAGGGTATCATCCATATAGGCAAGTGTGGAGATTTGTGTTGAAATTGTAGATGTCGAGGTATTACCGATATGTGGGCGCTATTCAGCTGATAGATTATAACCAAGATCAGTGTTTTGTATGCGATATAATAAGGGATCGTAATATATACA
Source organism: Funneliformis mosseae (assembly GCA_910592005.1). Taxonomy (NCBI): domain Eukaryota; kingdom Fungi; phylum Glomeromycota; class Glomeromycetes; order Glomerales; family Glomeraceae; genus Funneliformis; species Funneliformis mosseae. Next base: position 6,179 of record CAJVPP010002390.1, read on the forward strand.
CCACAGAATAGGTGAAATAATTTCACCTTGATCAATGTCTGAGATTACTAGGTAATGATCTGTATTTCCATAGGCTGTAAAAATTTGATTGAAACGATTAGAAAATAAGGAAAATATAAAGTGAAAGAACGATGGAGAAAGGCGCAGACGATCAAGCGCATGAGTTAACATTACGATATTAACTCTGTTATATGCTTTTGATATATCCTGAAATAGGATCCAAAATTATTTGCTCTTGTGTAATAGACGGTCGTATTTTATGTTGTTAAGAATGTGAATTGGTTTAAATGTGAAACGAAACGGTAATCCAGCAAAGTTGTTTCCTTACAGGACTGAATTTTTTGAGAGAATATCTAAAAGCCGTTTATTGATTAATTTTACAATTGCTTTACGAGGACATTCTAATAAAGTGATAGGGCAGGTATTATTTAAGTTATATTCCCATGGTTTAGGTTTTGGAATGGGATAGACAAAAGCGAGATTCCATCTATCAGGCATGCAGGAAAGTCTTAAACAGGCACAAGCGAAAATCCAAAAAGTATGTTTCATTTTGGGGCCTAAATGCTTTAGCATCTTGTTTGAAATTTTAGAAGGGTCAGGAGCTTTATCATTAGGTAATGTCTGAAGGAGTCTGTTCCATTCGTCTTCACTCAGTGGATCAATAAGGTTATTATAGATCTGAGGATCAATTGTGTCGATAGGCTTGTACTATTTTTTCCAGTGATCAGGTAAAGGGACAAAGTGGTATCTAGTACTTATTGTTTGTTGAAAGTATCGATTAGTTTCATGTTTGACATCATCAGCTGAGGTAAGTAACCCAAGATCATCAAGTGAGTTAGTTGTCAAGGTATCTGTCTAGAACAATTGTTTGTCTTTGTCTATTAAGGATGGAATCATACATCTTGGCTTGATCATCATGAAAATTATCATATCTGTGTTAGAGAGCTGCTTTGATTTGTTTGATTTTATGTTTGTCTTCTTCTAGTTTGATTGCTATCAAATAGATTTTGAGTAGGTCAGCAATATTTTGTTTAATAGCGATGAGGTCAGCAATTTGTGGGATATCGATAATTGTCCATTTTAAATTGTATTTTAACGTGATATCAAAAACTATGTTATATGTTTGGGACCAGTTTACTGATATAGAATTAAGGCGAATGCATTTTTTTGTCGTATGTTAGAATTTTTGTAGTAAAATCAATTGTTTATAGAGATTCTTCAATAATCTTGGCCTGAAGTCATAGGAGTGTTAGGATGAGTATCTGAACAGGATGTATTTTTCAGCTGCTTTTTCAATACATCCTTGCATTAGATCCCAAAAGAAGTTAAGGGCATGTTTTGAGTGTAATCTGTTAGAAGAGAGGTTGGATAGTTGACAGCTTCTAAGATAACCATCCATTTTTTTACCAAATTGTGTCCAAGAGTTATCATCCATTTCATCATAAAGGTAAATCTTCTTTTTTTTGCGTTTTTGGTCGTTGTTTGAAGAGGTAAGTTCAGCTATATTCATATTGATGGAGACTATCAAATGGTCAGAAATGTTGGGATCAACATCAATGGTTTGAGTTTTATTAAAGCTTGCAGCAATATGTGATGAAGTGTAAATATGGTTAATTCTTGAGGGTTGATGATGTATAACGTAAAAAAATGATGGAAATAGTTGATTAGCGTTATCGTGTAAAAGATCAAAAGAATTGAAGAGTTAGAAGTCTTCTAATTGGGTGAAGAATTGATTGGCTTTTAATATATTATTAGAACAGTCTAGAACCGCATTTAGATCTCCTAGTAAGATGATTTCCATGTTGAGATCTTTCACTGATTTAATGACATTACATATATCTTTGTATGTTTGTTCTCGAAGGGCTGTGTTTGAGCTTGAAATGTAGCAATTAATCAATCTTATGCAGAATTTGTTGCGAAATTAAAAATTGACGAAAATATAACATCCATATTATCCGTGATGTTTGTAAATATGATTAGCAATATTTTTCTTGATAAGAAGGCTAACTCTGAAACTTGAATTCTGTGCTTGTTGATCAAAATTAAAAAAATGCGAGTATTGTGATGAAGTTGATTTTGAAAATGATACTGTATTGTTGGTTGATTTAAAGTTTATCTCTTAAAGACCTATTATATCAAGGTGATTAATATTGTAAGTATTAAGCAGAAATTGTTGTTTTTGTGGTTGAATGAAAGAGCGAACATTGTGTGTCGCAATGTTGAGCTGAGAGGATAATGTATTATTGGTCAAAACTATATTATGGGTATTGTTAATATTTGTTATGTTTTGTGTGATATCAGATCACTGAGGCTAATCCGTTTGAAATTCTGTGAATTGTCAATCATTAAAAATATTTAGGGGTAAGGGAGATAAAGACATCGTCAACTGTTTTTTCATAGCTAGAAGGGGAAGCAACTTCTTTAATAGCAGTAAATGCATCTGGGTTAATTTGAAGTTGTGTTTGTAGGATTCGTTGCATATTAGCGATGATACGTTCTGCATTATTGAGTTTGATCATATTATGTTCAAGGTTGGTTTTAAGGAGAGTGTTTTTTTTTCTCAAGGTAATAAGTTCAGCAGATTGCTTAGTGATAATGTTGTCTTTTGTATAGAGATCAGCTACATAAGTATGTTCTTTAGTTTCCATACTATCTTCGTTAAAAGATTTGTTAAGTAACTCTGCTTGGTAGAGGAGTAGAACGTTGATATTAAGGACTTTTTCAACTGTAGCAACTCGATTTGCAGTCGAGTGGAGTTCTGACTCCATTTTAGCGAGTTGCTCAGAGATAGCTAACAGTTGGTTGGAGATTTGAGCGAGTAGTTCAAGTTGGGATGGTTGGTTTTGGGTAACTTGTGGCATACAAAACTCGTCTAACGTATCATCAGTCTAGCGATGTGATGCATATATACTAGCATCAAGGGTTTGTTCTCCTTTATCATTGATAGGACAGATTGGAGCGGTACGTTACGGGTTTTGAACATCATTTGATGATTTGGTTTTAGGAAATGATGTTTGATTATTAGGCAGAGTGATAGTACTATTGGATTTAGGTTTATCAGTGATATTGTTATGTAGTTGGCTTGATTTGGATTTTTCTGTATTTTGTTGTTTTTTAGGAAGAGTTGGTGGCCTGGGCATAACGACAGGTGCTTTATAATTATAAAACTATGCAGGTTAGTAGTGCTTATATAAGTGTTGGGTTTATCGATCTTGTGAGGCTGAATGATTTTTACGACAATTCTGTGATTGGTGTCCTGGAACTTGATAATTAAAGCAGAGTTTTGCATTAGGATCAGTCCAGATTAATCGTTTCCTATCAAGGAAGTACATTTCTCCATTTTTTCTGCTTCCATAGATTCTTTAGTTTTAAAATAGAAAATGGCATATTGTAAATTTCTGTAGTTAGCACGTGATTTTGAGATGACCCAGGCAATCGCTTCGATGGCATTACCGATAAAAATTAGATAGCGTCTATTTGTGTCAAGTGGAAGATTAGTCAGTTTCAATGAAAATTCTGATTTCTTTCTAACGTCTTTGACTGATATAGTATAGGGTGGACTCTGACTAAGTCTTTAAGGACAAAGTAGCTATTAAGTTTGTTTAAGGTCGTCATGTCTGTGTCTTGTTCAAATGTAAGAGTAGCTTGCTGCCAAAGGTTTTTAGTAGACATGACGCAACGGGAGATCTTTCCAAAAAAAGAAAAAGTTGATCTAATATTTGATTCAGTAGTAGAGATCGGGATCTCAGTAAGACGGATCGACAACTCAGGAATATACTTAGCTATTGGTTTAATTGTGAGGGTAAAAACGTGTTATTTTTCAAACATGAAAATTTAAGTGTAATTGCATTATTTTCTTCAACATGTGACGTAAAGCCAATTCAGACAATTTTCTTTGTTAAGTCCTCAGGATGAGTATAGATTGATGCACCAATAAAAGACGAGTAATATGATACAAATAAATCACATGCTTCATTTTGTTTATTTCTATTGGATTTTTCAGGGTAAAACTTATCTGCAGCGCAGTAAGCGAAGTAAATTGGGGCTTCAGTTTCGCATTCTAAGTGGATTTCATTTTTTTCATTTTATTTGTTGTTGAGGCCATTTTCAGAAGCGTCAAAGGCTTGATCTTCGTCAAGGGGGATATTGGTATTGTTGTCGGAAGTTTCAGGGCTTTTTCCCTTGTCTAAAGTGTTAAGGAGTGAAGTTTCAACCTCCATATCTGTAGGGCTGTTGGAGTTACTTCCAGAGGCGTTTGTAGTTTCTGTTTGTTTTGGTTGTTCAATATGTTATTTCTTAGCTGAACGTTGTTGTTGTTGGTCATTCTCCATAGGAGAGAAACGAACTTGGTTAGGTTTAGAGTTATTATTGCGAGCGTATTTTTTTCCAGTCATTTTTTGGTTTTGGTGATCGACATAGAGTTTTTTTTTTAATTATATAATAAATAATTTAAAAATTATTTATAAATAAAGGTCTATAATTTTTAAAAAATTTTATATTATAATATTTTGTATTAACCTTTAATAATTTTATTATATTTAATTTTTTTTAATATAAATTATATTATAATTATATTTTATAAATAAATCAATATAATATAATAAATAAACAGTTAACTCTCAATATAATAAACTCATAATATAATAAATTTTATCTATCATGTGATATCTAATTAATAAATATATTAAAAAAAAATTTTTATATTAAAATTACTAATCAAATTTTTATTATAAAATTATAATAAATTTGGTATTTAGAATAGTAACTTTATTATATTAAGAATTGATTATTTTATAAAAAATCTGCAAATTTAAATATTTATAAATCTGATATTTTTAATATAACTAATATAGTCAATAAATAGATATATATTGTTACTATAAAATTTTTTAACTCAGGTTGATTATATTCTTAAGTCTCTATTTGAGATTACTAACTGCAGTTTATTGCAGTTAAGACATTAGAATCTGCCTAATTTTTAACTTTACTAATTCTACATATTAAATTTAAATAAATTTATCAAGTATGAAAACTTGAAAGATGAAATTACAAATAATTTAATTAAAGAATTCAGATAACATATTCAATTACAAATAATATATAGGGATCACATTAGACTATATAAAAACACAAAGAGATAGAAAAATATAAGTTTTAATTAATTTTTTTATTAATATTAAACTCATATTCATAAAAGTATTTTTAAATCTGCAAAAGAGTTAATTATAATATAAGCAAAAAGTTTATCTAACTATACAAAATTTCTTTTATTATGATTAACTATTTACTATAAGTAAATAAATATATTAAAGATAATAAAAATATGTAAAATAGTAAAATATAATAAAAATAATAATAAAAAGTAGAATATTAAAAATAAGTATAACATTAAATATTTCTAAATTTTGGTTAACTTATAAAATTAGAGCTATTTTCAGTATTTAAAAAATCTGCAGAATTATGTAAATCTTTTATATTTTCAGAATTCTCAGTATTTTCAGAATTTAGAATTAAGAGATTATTATATTATGTCATTTATGTGATTTTATTATTATTAAATTATTTTATTAATAATCCTTCTCCTACTTAAATTTTAAATATTATAATGAGAAATAATTTTGTCTTCAAAATCAAGTTCTGAAATATTTTTTTAAGTTTTAAAATTTTCAAAAAAATGTTTACAGAATGCATATTGTATTTAAGCCTATCAGAAAAAAGTATGCTATATTTATGTTATCTGTAATCGACCTTATAAATATATATTTTTCTAACTTTATATAAAGCTAAAATTTATTTTTTTAGAATTATAGGATATAAAACCTTATATAAATAGTTTGATTTTGAATGATCTTTTAATTGAGGTTATGTAATAAATTATTTTTCTTAAATATAATTTTTATATGTACTGATTGAATTATTTAAAGTCTAAAAAATTTTTTTCATTTAAAATTTTCTTTTTCTAAAAAAAATATCTTCTAATAATTACTCACAAAATGATGTTCAAAAGAAAGTTTAATATATGAGAACTTTTTATAACAAAAAAATAAAGTTTATAAACAGTTTATAACCTTATAAATTCAAGTACAAAAAAAGGAAAATAAAAGGCTGTTTATATCAGATAGGCTAGTATATCTTATAGCTGATCAAAATACTAGTAAAGAACTATTGAGACTAAGAATAAATATACTGAAAGCTAAAAACTTTTATCAAAAGAAGGTATTTTAGTAGTGATTATTTTATAAAGATTTGTAAGAAGGTTAAATGTTAATTTCAGTAAGGTGGTTTGGGTGATGGTTTAGATATCTATTTTTATTTGATTTTTTTTTGGAATTTTTCTTAGCTGATGATTTATTGGTTAGACTAGTAGTTATAACTGGATTATACATTTTATTAATTATTTTTATAAATAAATTTATATATTTAATGGTTTGATTATATTGATTTGATCTTTATTCATGATATACTTAATCTTTTTCTATATTAGAAAAGTTTATTGAAACCTAATATTTAAGAAATCTACCATAAGAAAATTATCAAATACAAATCTAAAATTAACTTTTAATTAATTGATTATGTTATTTAATATATAAACTATATAAATATTACAAATAATTTCTTTTTCAAAAAACTAATATTTCATATTTTTTGATTTTTATGCATATATTTTATTGAACTTTTAAAATTATGCAGCTTACGAAAATTTTCTGAATTTGTATTAAATAAAAAAATATTGATTAAAAATATATTATACAAATATTACGTGATCATTTAATTTTGGAATGTTGATCAACTACCCTAATTTTAAACAGATTTTTATTCTATAAGTTTTTATAAATGATCATTATCCAATATGATCCAATGGATTTTATTTAATTTTCTGTAAGAAAATAATTTTTATGATCTTGAAAATTTTTTATAATCACTTCTTTTGATTATAAATATTTATCAAAAATTTTACTATTTTCCATAAATTTTTCATTCTTTTTTCAAAATTATTGCAAATTTTTAAACATTTTTGAACTTTCTAATTTTATTATGATTTGAGTAAACAAGAAAAAATCTTCTTTCACTCATTATAAAGCTTTAGTTTATTAAAGAATATGATCAAATATAATAATTAAGAATATATGAAATGTATTTCTTATAAGCTTGTCTTAATAGACTAATATATATGTGATTTATCTTTATCTGAGAAGTGTGATAGTATATTTAACCTCATTTAATATAACTGCAGCATATTAATATTTTTGCCTTCTTTCTTATATTATATTGTAAATTCTCAAAATATGAGTTTTTCTTATTTAAAACTGGTTATTACAGTCTTTATTATTCTGTATCAATATGTAGCCTTTTGAAATATCATTAGATTTATTAAGCTAATCTTTCAGTAAATTAGTATTCGCTAGTCAAAAATGCTTAACTTCACATTTATAATATGTAGCCTTCCTTTATTTAGACTACAGATTCCTGTCAAGAAGCTTAAGAAACTTGTTAAAAGAATTCTATATTAAGAGAATAATTATTGATTTCTTTAAATTAAAATATTAAACTTTTTATTAAATATAAATATTTAAAAACTGAGTTAACTAATTTTTTTTTTAGTCTGTCAGAAAAATAGGATTCGTATGTTTAAAGAAGTATATAGAAATGTTACTTATCTTTCTAAAAGTGGATTGTCCAAAAAATAGAATTTAAATTATCAAGTTGAGTAATCAATATATTTCATATTTTTCTTCTTTTTCTATCTATTTCATTTATCTTAAAACTTGTATTTTTCAAATTATTCAATAAAATTTTGCATATTGTTGTATTTTACCTTTATAAATATAAAGTTATTCAATATTATTTTAAGAGTTGCTAATCACACTGTTAACACTTTTTCTTTCACTCTTATTTCTCTTTTTCTTATTTGCTAATATCATATATTTGCTATATTATGTGATTAAAAATCTTTCTTAAAAATTTTTATAATTCAAAAATATTGATATATTTAATTATAGATACTCAATTAGTCTATTAGCTAACTTTAATTAATTAATTAAATCTATTTACATGGATCCTTTAGTGAACTATTTTACTATCTAAGGTATTCTAAACCAACCTTTCATTTTATTTATAAGCTAAATGATAAATCTTTTCCAAAAATTCTAATATTTTTTATACTTTTATATATAGGCTTAGTAGAAACTCTTACTTTTCATCAGAATTAGTAGCAACCAAAACTCTCACTTTCTTACTTAAGCTCAATTAAAACCTTTGTCTATAATTACTTAAACTAAAACTAAAACTAAAAACTTTTTCTAAGTTTAATAATTATAAATAAAAAATTAAAAATACAAATAACATTTTTTTAATTATCTCACCACTAATAGTCTGATTTGAATAAAATATATATTGTTATAATTCTTAAGATTTGTTGATTCTAATGATTTAAATTTTGTAAAATTCTGATTTGTTAAAGTTGAAATAATGATATCTGTAACTTTAGTTCTAAATTTATATTTATTATTTTTTTTATCTAATTGAAATTTAGCATTTGATTAGGTAATTTTTAATAAGTTTTATGTGATCAAAATATTACATAAAATTTCATGAGGTCAGAGATGATAGAAACTATTCATTAGGTCTTTGTATAATTTTTGTATAATCTCAAATTAACACTTTATTTTCTTTCTTCTCTCTTAAGCTTTTTTGATATTCTTTTCAGTTACTCTCAATATCAAATTATATCTATAAAACTTATATACTTTCTTATGTTTGAATTCTAGCAGGAATCATCACTTTTGTCACTATGAAATTCTTCAACTCAGTTTGATTATGTTCTTAAGTCTTTATTCAAAATTACTAATT